>VZRX01012189.1:0-17358 GCA_013398075.1 Notiomystis cincta
GGTGAGGGGTCTCTGGGCGGCTTGTGAGGGTTGAGGGTCCAGCCTGAGGGGGGATGAGGGGTCTCTAATGGGGGTTACGGGGCTGGAGGCGCCTGGAGGGTGAAGCGATGAGGGCAGGGGGGGTTTTAGGGCTGATTTAGGATGGGTTTGAGGAAAATGTTCTTCTCCCGGAGCGTGCTGGGGGCTCTGCTCAGGACCCCGAGGCTTCCAGAGCTCCACGGAGAGCTCAGGGTGGGATTGTGGGGGTCGGATCAGGATCCCTGCGGTCCCGTCCAGCTCGGGATATTCCACGATTTCTCGCTGCCCTCCCCCTGCAGCCCCGCAGGGAGGGGGTTCCAGGGAGGCGGCAGCTGGAGCGGGTGGGATGCGGGGCTGGCGGTTTATCCCGGAATTCCGTGGGAATAGCGGCTCTCCGGCCATCCCCCGCTGTTGACAAACAGAGCTGCGGCGCTGGACTCGGTCCTTCCATAAAACTGTCTCGTGAGGGGAGCTCTGAGGGACGGGAAGCACCCAAAAAACCCCCTCCATCCGTTCCCAAACCTCTCCCGAATCCTCTCTCCTCTGCTCCTCCCTGGGGTCTTGTCCAGGATTCTCCTCCCTGCTTGTCTTGAGCTCCAAGTCCTGGTTTAACCTTTGGAATGTTGAGTTTTAATCTCTGTGTATTAAAAAACACGGGGTTTTGGCTGATTTGGAGGTTAATTTCCTCCCTTGTGGAGTTGTGGCTGGAGAGGTGTTGGGATTTTGGGAAGTGGCTCCTTCTGCTGCCCCTTCCACCGGGCTGGGTGGGGAAGGAGATTTTGGGAAGGGGCAGAGCCAGGACAGGTGACCCTGTGGTGTTTGGGATTGTTCTGCCTGGAGAAGGATTTGAGGTGACCTGAAGGAGCCCAGGGCAGAGCTGGAGAGGGAACATTTCCAAGGGATGGAGTGCCAGGACACAGGGAATGGCTTCCCATTGCCAGAGGGCAGGGATGGATGGGGTTTTGGGAACAAATCCTTCCCTGTGAGGGTGGGGAGGGTCTGGGATGGAATTCCCAGGGAAGCTGTGGCTGCTCCATCCCTGGGAGTGTCCAAGGCCAGACTGGACAGTGGAAAAAAGGGATAAAATGGCAGCCTGGGATAGTGGGAGCTGTCCCTGTCCCTGGGATTGGATGATCCCTCCCAACCCAAACCATTCCAGGATTCTATGTGCTGCTTTAGATGGGATATTGGGAATAAATCCTTCCCTGGGAGGGTGAGGAGGGGCTGGGATGGAATTCCCATCCCTGGAAGTGGAAGTGCCCTAGGCCAAGCTGGGGTCAAACTGGGATAGTGGGAAGTGCCCTTTTTCCCCTGGGAAGGATTTTAGGTGTCGGGAAGTTTAAGGAGCACATTTTTCCTTGGCTTTTTCCCAGAATCTGCCCTTCAGGTGGTGCCAAAGTGAGGAATTTTGTCCAAGGATTTGCTCAGGGTCAGTTTTGTGCATGGCAGAGGAGTGGACAGGACACAATTCCAGGGGGCTGGAGTGGGAAAATAAACCTGGAAAGCAAAGGTGGATGTCTTGGAAACCCAACAGACATGGAGGGTTTGGTTTTGAGGCACCTGCAGGGGAATTCCCTTTGGATCAGCTTCCCAAGGCAGCCTGGGCTGAGTATCCACTGAGTTTCACCTCAGGTGAGCCAGGGCTGGTGCTCCAAGGGGCAAAATAAATCCTTTTATTTCCCACTTTCCCTGCTTGGAGGAGCATCCATCGCTCAGGGATTGTTACTCTGAGGTTACTCCGAGGTTACTCCTGGTAGCAGGAGGGAGCTGAGTCCGAGGGCAGCCGCTGCTCCTGAGGGAGGGAAGGTCTGGTTTGCTCTGTCTGCCTTTCCCAGGGAGCCAGCAGAGTCCTGTCTGCTCTCCAGGCAGGAATGGCCTCTTTGGGAATGATTTCCAGGGCAGGAATTGCCTTTTTGGGAATGTTTCCCTCCCCAGTCCTGAGGTTTTTGGGTTCTTGGGGAGCTGTAAAAATCAAAAGCTGAGTTAGGGACTCGCAGGGTGAAATAGGTGAAGGTACAAAGGAAAAGAAAATCGATTTGTTTTCTATTAATTGGGGTTGATTTCTTTGCTCTGTGCTATCTGTTATAATTTGAATACTCTGACATGGAAACCTGAGGGTTTGGAGGTTCCTTTTGCCTGATCTTAGGAATTTTTGGGTAAATCCCCAAAGTTTTGGGCAGCAGCTGGGGGTTCCCTTCATGGTGTGTCCTAGGGGAAAGCCCTGTGCTCAGCTTCCATAAATAAATGTATTTTTAGGGAGTTTCCAGAGGGTTTGGAGGTGTTTTCATGCTGATTTTTGCCTGAGGGGTTTATCCTGTTCAAGTGGGGCTGCTCTGCTGATATCACCGTGATCCCCTAAAGATCAGGGCTGCATTTGGGGGTAAAAAGTTGGATTTAAGAGCAGTGGAGAGGTGGTTGGGGTGGGATTTGTGGAATGGCTCCTCAGGCAGATGAAAGGAGGCACTTCCCAAGGAGCTTCAGAGGATGGAGTCTGGTTCTGGAGCAGCTGAAGTTGGAATTAATTGGATTTTTTGAGTTTTTTTTCCTCCTGGAATCACCACCTCAGTGCAGACAGGGAGCTAAAAGTGGCTTTATTTATAATTGCAGGCTGGTTTGGCTTGGGAAGGACCTTAAAGCCCATCCAGTCCCACCCATTCCCTTATCCCAGGTTGCTCCAAGCTGCCTTCAGACACCTCAGTTGATGGAGATTAAATCTCGTGGTGGTCAGAGCCTGCTGGAAAGAGCCACGGGAAAGGCAGGAATCCCTGGAAAACCCTCAATATCTGCAGCACCAGGCTCTGGCTGTGCTCAGGAAATCGGGATAAAGGCGAGCGAGGCCATCAAAGGGATGAGTCAACGCTCGGAATTTCTATGGATCCATAAATCCGAGCAGCTCTGCCGAGCTTTGGGTGGATTTGGAGAGGAATCCTGCTCAGAGCCGCCCTTGTTCCCCGGACAGGCCTCCTTTCATCCCTGGGAATTCACGGGATGCGCTCCGGGCTCCCCCGGGATTTGGAGCTTCCTCACGTGGCCGATCCCAGCACGGAGCCGGGGTGGAGCAGCGGCTCCCAGCCCTGGAGCCGCTCCCGGGGGCGCGGGAATGTCGTTCAATCCCGCCGGGAATTCTGATCCCGCTCTGTGCCCGGCCCCTCCCACCCTGCCTCCGTGTCCCTGCTGATCACAGGGATGGCGCTTTAGCCCTGGATCCTGGGGAAAAGGTGGATTTGGGAGCACTGAAGGAAAGGTGTTTTGGCCCTGGATCCTGGGGAAAAGATGGATTTGAGAGGACCTTGGGAGAAGTTCTGATCCCACTTTGTGCCTGGTCCCTCCCACCCTGGATCTGTGTCCATGCTGATCACAGGGAAGGTGTTTTAGCCCTGGATCCTGGGGAAAGGATGGATTTGGGAGAACCTTGGGACAAGTTCTGATCCTGCTTTGTGCCTGGCCCATCCCACCCTGGATCCCTGCGGATCACAGGGTGTGGAATCACAGGGAAGGTGTTTTAACCTTGGATCCTGGGGAAGAGATGGATTTGGAAGGAACTTTGGAAAGGTGTTTTAACCTCAGATGCTTGGGAAGAGATGGATTTGGGAGGATCTTCAGAAGGAAAGGTGCTTTAACCCTGGATTCTGGGGAAAAGCTGGATTTGGGAGGACCTTAGAGCAGTTTCCCAGTAGCCAAAGGAGCTCCAATAAGGCTGGAAAGGGAATTTCCATGTGGATGAGGGGAATGGCCGTGAGCTGAATGAGGGAAAGTTTAGATGGGATGTGGGAAGGGATTCCTCCCTGTCAGGCTGGGGAGGCCCTGGGATGGAATTCCCAGAGATTCTGTGGCTGCCTCATCCCTGGAAGTGTCCCTGAGGGGCAGAGGAATGGGATGAGCTTAAAGGTCCCTCCCAACCCAAACCATCCCAGGATTCTCTTTATCCATCCAGACAAATAATCCTCCAGTAATTTCAGTTCAGCTGCTGTATCTCCATGATTTTTAAAATTTATTTTACTGGAATTAAGGATCCACAAATCCCAAGCCTGCCTGGAACGAGGAGAGGGAGCCTCAGCAAGAGAAAAGGCTCAGCCTGTGCAGCCCTCCCTGAATCGCTTTTTTCATCCTTGGGAACCTGAATCCCAGGAGAAGATCCAAGAAATGTCCCCAGATCAAAGCCATTCTTCATCCCTCAGATGAAGGCTCAGATGTGCCATTTGTGGGATTTTCCAGATCCTTATCTTCTGTGAGCTCCTGGTCAGCCTCCAGCCCTTTGGTCACTTGATGTGGCCACACCGTGGCTCTTGAAAGGCTTGTGTGGAAAACAGTTCCCAAAAATCACGCTCCAAGGGGAGATTCCTCCCTTCAGAATTCCCAAACTCGGGGTTTGGGGCTCAGAATTGGGGTTTTGGAGGTGCAGGACGGGGCTTTGCTGAGCCACCAAAGAGCGTTTTCCCTTCATTTTGGGATGGAAAAACTCCAAAATCCCATTTCCAGCTGGAAGATTGGAGGGGAAGGCAAACTTTAGGCAGGGAGTTAAAGGAGCCTTGAACCAGTCTCAGACAGCCCCAAGTGCTGCTCCCAATTTGGCTGACTTTAATTAAACTGGGGTGATTAAGCTGTGGAGCGAGGAGCAGGGTGTGTCACAGGATCCCTTCCCTCGGCTTTGGAGCCTGGGAGGATCCTGTTTTCCTGACAATCCAGGACAATTTGGGCTGCTGGAAAATGATTTTCCCTGCTGTTCCCTCCAGCATCAGGGCAATCCTGCTGCTTCGTAGCTCTCAAAATGGACATTTTTAGGGAATGGCCACTCCATTTCCTGTTTAGTTTCATTCCCAGCTGGTGTCTCCTGGAATTTTGTGTTCCTGGAGCGCTGAGGATGAGGGATTTGTTCGTGTCCATGTTTTTGGTGCTGCTGGGCATGGGGGAACGCTGGGTTTAGGTCTTTACAAAGCTGAATTTTAGGGCTTTGGATGGAATCCAGGGGCTAAACTGAGTCCTGAAAGATTCCAGGGGCTAAACTGAGTCCTGAAAGATTCCAGGGGCTAAACTGAGTCCTGAAAGATTCCAGGGGCTAAACTCAGTTTTAAACCAAGGGAAGTGACAGTTGAGGTCTTTTCAAAGCTGGATTTTAGGGCTTTGAAGAGAAACCAGGAGCTAAACTCGATCCTGAGCCAGGATGGAGGAGCCAGGTGAGGGCAGGGAGTTGTTCCATCCCACTGAGCCTGGAATTTTTCCTCTGTGATACCTGGAGGGAAGATGAGTAAGGAGGGTGATTACAGGGAGCTCTGGAGAAGATGCAGGCGTTGAGTAATTTCCTTTTTCTCCTCTCAAGACCAGTCCCTGACAATCCCTGCCAGCTCAGGAAAGGTTTATTTATTGTTGGAGCAGCAAGGCAGGGAATTCTGTGGGGTTTGAGGCTGCTCCAGAACCTTTTGGCTGTCGGCAAAGCGCCTTCCCTGGGGCTCATCCCTTCCCAGGCTGCTGGAATGCTGCCACTTCCCAAGGGATTGCGTTTGGCTCAGGGAATCGCTGCTCCTCCTGCAGTGACCTCGCTCTCAGCTGCTGCCTGTACAGGAGGAGTTTTGCCGTTTTCCTTTTCCCCCCGGGAAGGTTTCCTGCTTTTTTATATCCATCATTCCTGGATTTTGGTGCAGTGACACCCTTGGGAAGCCCTGGGTGGGTTTGGGTGTGGGTGGAGCTGTCACTGAGCTGGTGTTGGGATTTATTTCTGGCATGGGATGGGAATGTTCTGTACAGCTGAGCCCTGGAACCTCGGGAAGTGGCCTTAAAACCTCAGGAAGTGGCCCTAAAAGCTTGGGAAATGGCTTTAAAATTTTGGGACATGGTCTTCATGACCCATTGGAGCACTGGGAAGCTGTTCCAGCCCTTGGCAGAGTGAAACTTTTTGGGTGTTTTGACTGAAAAGTGTTTTATTTTGATTTTTAGGGCTTTCCCTGCTGCAGGGCTCTGTATAGACCCTTCCCAAGGAAACAGAATCCTGGAATATCCTGAGTCGGAAGGGGATCATCCAAATCCAACTCTCGGCCACAAATCCCACCCTGTCCCACATCTTTTAAAAAAGCCTGGATGTGGCACTCAGTGATGAGGAGGTGTTGGGTCAGAGGTTGGACTCGATGATCCCAAAGGTCTTTTCCAAACTAGATCATCCTGGGTTTCAGGGATCCTGTCATTCTGGGGTTCTGGGATTGTGGGATCCTGGGATTCTGAGATTCTGAGGTCCTGGCATCCTGGGATTCTGTGATCCTGGCATTCTGTGATTCCATGATTCTGTGATCCTGGCGTTCTGTGATTCCGGGATTCTGTGATCCCATGATTCTAGAATTCTGTGATTCTGTGATCCTGGCATTCTGTGATCCCATGATTCTTTGATTCCATGATCCCCTGATTCCAGAATTCTCTGATCCCATGATTCTGTGGTTCCGGGATGCTGTGATTCCATGATTCCAGAATCCTGGCATTCTGTGATCCTGGCATTCTGTAATCCCATGATCCCGTGATTCTGTGATCCCGTGATTCTGTGATTCCATGATTCTGGAATTCTATGATCCCATGATTCTGTGATCCCATGATCCCATGATTCTGTGATCCCATGATCCTGGAATTCTGTGATCCCATGATTCTGTGATCCCATGATCCCATGACCCTGGCATTCTGTGATCCCACCATTCCGTACCAGCGCTGAATTATTTTCCCGGCTCCGTCCCCACGTTGGAGCAGCGGCGATCCCGACACCAATCCCTGCTGCTCCGGGGGCTCCGCGGGGTGAGGGGGCAGCGATTCCCGACGCCTGCCCTGACACCCTGTCCCCGCCCCAGGCCACAGCCCCATCTCCTTCCCGCGGCACGAGGAGGAGCGGCTGCAGCGCTCGGTGAGCCGCCGGCCCTGCCTGCTCATCCTGGGCCAGAACTGCGGCGCCAGGTGCCGCCTGCTGAACGCCCTGCTGGGCCAGGGGCTGCTGCCCACCGCCACCAGTGCCACCACCAGTGCCACCCCCGGGGCCGGCAGCAGCGAGGAGAGCTGCAGGCGGCGGCGCGTCCGCTTCACGCACGGGGCGCAGACGCGGCTCAGCCTGGCGCTGCCCGGCCACTACGAGCTGGTGCAGGCGCTGGCGGCGCACGGCGGCCACTGGGACACCATCCCCGAGGAGGACCTGGAGGTGCCCGGCGACCTTGAGGATCCTGCCCAGAGGGTGGCGGAGCTGGAGGTGGTGCTGCCCTGCTCGCTGCTCAAGGTGAGGGCGGCACCGCGCTCGGCCGGGTTCTGCTCCCTGGCACAGCCCCTGGCACCTGGGAGGTGACATTCACAGCCCTGATGGATAATTCCCAGTTCCCTGCCCTGTGGGGTGGCGCTGGCACGGCCCCTGGCACCTGGGAGGTGACATTCACAGCCCTGATGGATAAATTCCCAGTTCCCTGCCCTGTGGGGTGGCACTGCTACAGTCCCTGGGATCTGGGAGCTTTGATAGATAAATTCCCAATTCCCGCTGTCCCTGCCCTGCTCCGTGGGGAGCTTGGGATGTGACATTTTTCAGCCCTGATAAATAAATTCCCGATTCTTGATGTCCCTGCCCTGCTCCGTGGGGAGCTTGGGATGTGACATTCTCCAGCCCTGATAGATAAATTCCCAGTTCCCATTGTCCCTTCCCTGGTCCCTGGGGAATTTGGGATGTGACATTCTCCAGCCCTGATAGATAAATTCCCAGTTCCCTGCCCTGTGGGGTGGCACTGCTACAGTCCCTGGGATCTGGGAGCTTTGATAGATAAATTCCCAATTCCCGCTGTCCCTGCCCTGCTCCGTGGGGAGCTTGGGATGTGACATTTTTCAGCCCTGATAAATAAATTCCCGATTCTTGATGTCCCTGCCCTGCTCCGTGGGGAGCTTGGGATGTGACATTCTCCAGCCCTGATAGATAAATTCCCAGTTCCCATTGTCCCTTCCCTGGTCCCTGGGGAATTTGGGATGTGACATTTTCCATCTCTGATAAATAAACTCCCAATTCCCGTTGTCCCTTCCCTGGTCCCTGGGGAATTTGGGATGTGACATTTACCCAAAGAATCCCAGCTTCTCCATGCTGGCTCTTTCCTGGGACACTTCTCCTAAGTTTTATCCTAAAACTCCAAGGATTTGCTACAAAACAGCGAATTCTGAGTTGCTGTGGGCGAAATTCCAGATCTGCTTTGACGAATTCCATTTCTTTGCTTCGCGCGTGAATTCCAAGGCATTTTTCCCCAGAAAAATTTATCCAAACCTTCCCGGTTTTTTTCCCCCCATGTTTTCCCAGGAAGTGGACATTGTGGTGGCTCCTTGCCGGGGCTTCCAGCCAGCTGAGGCCACCCTGGCAGAGCTGGTGGAGCAGGAGCTGCCCGTGGTCACCTTTGCCATCAGCGAGCCCCAGCTGTCGCCGTCGGATCTGGCGGAACTCCGGGAAATCAAGGAAAAATTCTCCCTTCCCATCTTCTTCTTCCGAGTGCCCGACTCCGGCAGCGAGCCCGTCTCTCCCAAAAAACCAGACAGCAAGGACAAATCCTCCCTCCACCACCAGCTGCTGGATCTGGAATACCTGAACCCTTCGGGCCCTTGCGGCTGCGGCATTCCCGGCTCTTCCCTGCTGGAAAAGCTGCGGCTCCTGAGCGCTTTTTCCAGGCGGGTGCTCCAGGAACACCTGGTGGAGGCGGCCACGAGGCTGAACGAGGTCCACAGCCGCTGCCTCAACATCTTCATCAACCAGGCCTTCGACATGCAGAGGGACCTGCAGATCACCCCCAAGAGGCTGGAATACACCCGGAGAAAGGAGAACGAGCTCTACGAGTCCCTGATGGGAATCGCCAACCGCAAGCAGGAGGAGATGAAGGACATGATCGTGGAGACCTTGGGAAGCATGAAGGAGGAGCTGCTGCAGGATGCTGCTGGCATGGAATTCCGAGGTGATTCCCAGCTGGAGGGGGTGAGGGAAGGGGTTTGGAGATGGCTTGTGGTGGGGGTGTAGGGTGGGAGAGTGAAAGTATTGGAGGAAATGAAAATCTTGGATAAAAGAGTAGTTAAATTTGGGTAAAATAATAGTTGATGGTCTTGGGTAAAGTAATAGTTGATGGTCTTGGGTAAAATAATAATAATCTTGGATGAAATGGTGATGGATCTTGGATGAAATGGTGATGGATCTTGGATGAAACGGTGATGGATCTTGGATGAAATGATAACAAATCTTGGATAAAACGATGATAGATCTCGGATAAAATTATTTTAATTTTGGATAAAAGATATTAATTTTGGATAAAATGGTGACAAATCTTGGATGAAATGATACTAATGTGAGGCAGAGGCTGGAAGCAGCCCCCTCCTGAGTCAGGCTTTCCCTCTGTGCAGACATCATCATTCCCGAGAGCGGCGATCCCGTCAGCTCCCGGCACATCCAGTGCTGCATCCGGCAGATCCAGGAGCTGATCATTTCCCGCCTCAACCAGGCCGTGGCCAACAAACTGATCAGCTCCGTGGATTATCTCCGGGAGAGCTTCGTGGGCACCCTGGAGCGCTGCCTCAGGAGCCTGGAGGAGTCCTGGGAGGGCTCCGTGCTTCCCGCTCGCGGCTCCGAGAGGCCCAGGGACGGCTCCGTGCACATCACCAGCAACTATCTCAAACAGGTGTGGGAATGGCTCGGGAATGGCTTGGGAATGGCCTTGATCCAGGGATTGGGAATGGCTTGGGAATGGCTTAGGAATGGTCCTGATCCAGGGATTGGGAATGGCTCGGGAATGGTCCTGATCCGGGGATTGGGAATGGCTTGGGAATGGCTTAGGAATGGTTCTGATCCAGGGATTGGGAATGGCTCGGGAATGGCTCGGGAATGGTCCTGATCCAGGGATTGGGAATGGCTCGGGAATGGCTTGGGAATGGTCCTGATCCAGGGCTCAGGAATGGCTTAGGAATGGTCCTGATCCAGGGCTCGGGAATGGCTCGGGAATGGTCCTGATCCGGGGATTGGGAATGGCTCGGGAATGGTCTTGATCCAGGGCTTGGGAATGGTCCTGATCCAGGGATTGGGGCTTGGGAATGGTCCTGATCCAAGGATTGGGGATTGGGAATGGTCCTGATCAGGGATCAGGAATGATCCTGATCCAGGGCTCGGGAAAGGCTCAGGAATGTTCTCGATGTGGAGACTGGGAATGGCTCAGGAATGTTCCTGCTCTGGGGATCGGAAATGGCTTGGGAATGTTCCCACTCTGGGGATTGGGAATGGTTCAGGAATGTTCCCGCTCTGTGCCTTGGGAATGTTCTCACTCCATGGCNATAACAAATCTTGGATAAAACGATGATAGATCTCGGATAAAATTATTTTAATTTTGGATAAAAGATATTAATTTTGGATAAAATGGTGACAAATCTTGGATGAAATGATACTAATGTGAGGCAGAGGCTGGAAGCAGCCCCCTCCTGAGTCAGGCTTTCCCTCTGTGCAGACATCATCATTCCCGAGAGCGGCGATCCCGTCAGCTCCCGGCACATCCAGTGCTGCATCCGGCAGATCCAGGAGCTGATCATTTCCCGCCTCAACCAGGCCGTGGCCAACAAACTGATCAGCTCCGTGGATTATCTCCGGGAGAGCTTCGTGGGCACCCTGGAGCGCTGCCTCAGGAGCCTGGAGGAGTCCTGGGAGGGCTCCGTGCTTCCCGCTCGCGGCTCCGAGAGGCCCAGGGACGGCTCCGTGCACATCACCAGCAACTATCTCAAACAGGTGTGGGAATGGCTCGGGAATGGCTTGGGAATGGCCTTGATCCAGGGATTGGGAATGGCTTGGGAATGGCTTAGGAATGGTCCTGATCCAGGGATTGGGAATGGCTCGGGAATGGTCCTGATCCGGGGATTGGGAATGGCTTGGGAATGGCTTAGGAATGGTTCTGATCCAGGGATTGGGAATGGCTCGGGAATGGCTCGGGAATGGTCCTGATCCAGGGATTGGGAATGGCTCGGGAATGGCTTGGGAATGGTCCTGATCCAGGGCTCAGGAATGGCTTAGGAATGGTCCTGATCCAGGGCTCGGGAATGGCTCGGGAATGGTCCTGATCCGGGGATTGGGAATGGCTCGGGAATGGTCTTGATCCAGGGCTTGGGAATGGTCCTGATCCAGGGATTGGGGCTTGGGAATGGTCCTGATCCAAGGATTGGGGATTGGGAATGGTCCTGATCAGGGATCAGGAATGATCCTGATCCAGGGCTCGGGAAAGGCTCAGGAATGTTCTCGATGTGGAGACTGGGAATGGCTCAGGAATGTTCCTGCTCTGGGGATCGGAAATGGCTTGGGAATGTTCCCACTCTGGGGATTGGGAATGGTTCAGGAATGTTCCCGCTCTGTGCCTTGGGAATGTTCTCACTCCATGGCCAGGGAATGTTCCCGCTGAGTGTTTTGGGAATGTTCTCACTCCATGGCCAGGGAATGTTCCCGCTGAGTGTTTTGGGAATGTTCTCACTCCATGGCCAGGGAGTGTTCCCGCTGAGTGTTTTGGGAATGTTCTTGCTCCGTGGCTCGGGAATGGCTCAGGAACGTTGCTGCTGAGTGGCTTTGCCCTGGTCCAGGAAATCTGAGGGTGGGGTGGGGGTGGAGGCAGCAGAATCCAGGAAAAGGCTTGGAAATGTGGGCTGCAGGACCTGGATCTGTGTGAAATAATCAAATTATAGCCCAAAAACCCCCCGTGAATTAATCAAATAAATCAATTAACCGAGCAATCCATGGGGTATCTCACAGAACATCCGGGGTTTTATTTCCGTTTCACAGCCTTTAGCGAAGTTTCAAGCTATCAAAATTCCCATTTTTCCATCTTTTCCCTGCCTCCCAGATCCTAAATGCAGCTTATCACGTGGAAGTCGCTTTCCACTCGGGCTCTACAGTGACCAGAATGCTGTGGGAACAGATCAAACAGGTATGGACACTGGGAAAAGGTAATTTTGGAGCAAGGAATCCTCTCCCTAAATTCACTCTGACCACAGGCACTGGGAGCTGTGAGTTTATTCCTGGGATTTCCACCCCTGGAAGTGCCCCAGGCCAGGTTGGATGAGGCTTGGAGCAAACTGGGATGGGATAAACTTTAAAATCCCTTCCAATCCAAACCGTTCTGGATTCCAGGATTCTCATCCCGAGGGAATTGATCACAAAATCCTTATAAAAATCAGGGAGGATGCCCCCAGATTAGCAAAATCTCCAGGGAAGCAGCTTTTCCCTGGATCTCTGTTGAGGTGTGGAAATTCCAGGTGTTGGACACGCCACTTCCTGTAATTAGTGGGTAATTAAAGTGCTCTGCCTCGCCCTTGATGAGGAATTCCAGGTGCTGCACTCCCAACTGGGTCTCTCTCCCAGGAAAGGTGGAGGAGGAATTGGAATTGTGCAATTATCTGGGAAAAGTCGAGTTCTCCTTGCTCCTCCATCCGAGGAGGGAATAAAATTCCAGCTCGGAGCAGGAATTTTGGAGAGATGGAATCAAACTCAAAATCCACAGCAAACCAAACTCCAAATAAATCACATTTCCCAGAAAAAAGCCTGGAGTTTCTTTTCCCAGAAAATCCAGTGGATCTCATGGAAGATGGCCCAGGATGCCACTGAGAGCCAGATCCTTCTCTCCCTGAGTTCCCTGTCCATTTTCCCAGATAATCCAATGGATCTTGTGGATGGGTGCCACTGAGAGCTGGATCCATGTCATTCCCTGAGCTCCCTGTCCCTTTTCCCAGATAATCCAGCGGATTTCATGGAAGATGGCCCAGGATGCCATCAAGAGCCAGATCCATGTCATTCCCTGAGCTCTCTGTGCCTTTTCCCAGATAATCCAGCGGATCCCATGGAAGGAGAGCATTGGGAGCCAGATCCTTGTCTCTCCCTGAGCTCCCTGTCCCTTTTCCCAGATAACCCAGCAGATCTTGTGGAATGTGGCCCAAGGACACCATCAACAGCCAGCTCCTTGTCCCCTCCTGAGCTCCCTGTCCCTTTTCCTAGATCATCCAGCGGATCCCATGGACAGACACCACCGAGAGCCAGATCCATGCCATTCCCTGAGCTCCCTGTCCCTTTTCCCAGATCATCCAGCGGATCTCCTGGGTCAGCCCCCCGGCCATCACCAGCGGCTGGAAGAGGAAGGTGGCCCAGGACGCCATCGAGAGCCTCAGCGCCTCCAAGCTGGCCAAGAGCATCTGCAGCCAGTTCCGCACGCGCCTCAACAGCTCCCACGAGGCCTTCGCCGCCTCCCTGCGCCAGGTCAGGGGGGATCTGCCCGGGATCTGCCCGGGATCTGCCTGGGGGATCGGGATCAGGAGCTGGGAAAGAGGGATTTTTGATTCCAGGGCCGGCAGAGCCCAGCGCTTTGCGCTCCCGATGCTGGCACGGCTGAGAGCGGCCCCAGAAGGTTTTGTTTTTAAAGCGGGCTCCCAGAGGGTCCCTAAAGCAGATCCAGGCGTTGCTGGGGTGTGTGGAACATCCTGGGGTGTTCCCAGCGAGGCTGTGTGTCCCTTGCAGCTGGAGGACGGCCACTCGGGCAGGCTGGAGAGGACGGAGGACCTGTGGCTGAAGGTGAGGAAGGACCACGCTCCTCGGCTGGCCCGGCTCTCCCTGGAGAGCAGATCCCTGCAGGATGTGCTGCTGCACGGTGAGCATCCTGCCGGGAATGCTCTCCCCTCCTCCCACAGCAAGGAGCCCCTTTGGAATTCCCTCCTTATCCCAGCCAGGCTCCACCCAGCACCTCCGGTTTCCTGGGATGCCCCCTGGGCTGCCAGGCTGGGAACGCTCACAGGGAGAAACACGGACTGGGGGCTGATTGCAGGGATTTGTGCCTTGCAGGGAAGCCCAAGCTGGGCAGGGAGCTGGGCCGAGGCCAGTACGGGGTGGTGTACCTGTGTGACAGCTGGGGGGGGCACTTCCCCTGCGCCCTCAAATCCGTCGTCCCTCCGGATGAGAAGCACTGGAACGACCTGGCGCTGGAATTCCACTACATGAGGTGTGTGCCCCCGGTGCCTTCCCCATCCCTGCTTGATTTCCCGGGATCTTCAGGCTGGAAAAGCTCTCAGCCCGTGGTTGATGTCTCCATTGTGCCCCAGCTCAGCACTGAGGGCCACACCCAAAATCTGGGATTTTTGCTCCTGGAATGCTCAGCCATTCCCAACCCTCCTTCCTCTGGCTCTCTGCTGCCTGTGCTGTCCAAATCCAGAATCAATTAGGATTTACAGACCATAATAACCACCAATCCTCCCCTCCCTTGATTCCTGGTGGTGAATCCTCCCTCTTTTCCCATTCCTTGTCCTGTCTGAATCCCAAAAAAAGCTGAGGATGGCTGCGGGGAGCAGCTGGTTTTCAGTAAACAGCTGCAGGCACAGGCAGCTGGAAGAAGAATGGGGTTGGTTCTTTGGGGTTTTTTTGCAAGTCTAACCTTTAAAAGGGGTTTTTATTTTGAGTTTAATTGGCTCAGACAGCTGAGGATTGTGCTGCTCTGAGCTGGGCTGGGAATTTCTGCTAAATCCGCAACTCCTTGGCTGGGCTGGAGGTCAGGGCCAAAAATGTCCCAGATTTTTTGTGCTGAACCTTCTGCAGGGACTCTGGGCTTTCTTTCTTTGGCTTGGGCTGGAGATCAAGGCCAAAAATGTCCCAGATTTTTTGTGCTGAACCTTCTGCTGGTCCCTGCAGGGACTCTGGGGTTTCTTTCCTTGGCTTGGGCTGGAGATCAAAACCAAAAATGACTCAAAATTTTCTGTGCTGAACCTTCTGCAGGGACTCTGAGTCTTCTTCCTTTGATCTGGATGGAGATCTGGGCCAAAAATGTCCCAAATTTTTATCCTGAACCTTCTTCTGGGGCTTCTTCCCTTGACCTGGGGTGGAAATTAGGACCAAAAATCACCCAGATTTTCTGTGCTGAGCCCTTTGCAGGCCCCTGCAAGGACTCTGAGGTTTTTTCTCTGGCCTGAGTTGGAGATCTGGGTTGAAAAATGTCCCAAATTTTTATGCTGAACCTTCTGCAGAGACCCTGGAACTTCTTTCCTTGGCCTGGGCTGGAGGTCAAGGCCAAAAACAACCCCAAAATTTCTGTGTTGAACCTTCTGGAGGCACTCTGGGATTTCTTCCCTTGACCTGGGCTGGAGATCAAGACCAAAAACAACCCAATTTTTTTTCTGCTGGAACTTCTGCAGGGACTCAGGACTTTCTTCCCTTGACCTGGGCTGGAGGACAGGACCAAAAATGACCCAAATTTTCTGTGCTGAACCCCGTGCAGGTCCCTGCAGTCCCACGAGAGGCTGGTGCACCTGCACGGCTCCGTGATCGACTACGGCTACGGGGGAGGCTCCAGCATTGCTGTGCTGCTGATCATGGAGAGGCTGCACAGGGACCTCTACACAGGGCTGAAGGTACCAACCCCTGGGTTTAAAGGTTTATTTTTAATTTGTTTTATCCCTGGAAGCGCTGGGACACGGCTTGGAGCAACCCGGTTCGGTGGGAAGTGGCCCTGTGATTTTCTAATTTAAAAAAAATCCCTTTTAATGTGTAAAACAAAGCTGGAATTGCTGAATTTTCAGTGTTTTGGTGAAGAAAAGCAGGCCAAAGTAACTTTTAGGAATAAAATCCATGTTTTTCCCCTCAGACTAAGCCTGGTTTAGTGGGAAGTGTCCCTGCCTGTGGAATGAGATAAGTTTTAATCTCCTCCCAACCCAAACCTGTGATTCTCTAATTAAAAAATCATTAATCTGTAAAACAGAGCTGGAATTCCTTAATTTTCAGTATTTTGGTAAAGAAGAGCAGGCCAAAGTAACTTTTAGGAATAAAATCTCTGTTTTTCCCCTCAGACTAAGCCTGGTTTAGTGGGAATTGTCCCTGCCTAGAGGAGATCAAGCAGGATGAGCTTTAATCTCCCCCTCCAACCCAAACCTTTGATTTTCTAATTAAAAAAAACCCAAAACAACCCCTTTAATCTGTAAAACAAAGCTGGAATTGCTCAATTTTCACTATTTTTGGTAAAGCAAAGCAGTCCAAGGTAACTTTTAGCAATAAAATCCATGGGTTTTTTGCCCCCCTCAGGCTGGGCTGGAGTTGGAGCCCCGGCTGCAGATTGCCCTGGACGTGGTGGAAGGGATCCGGTACCTGCACAGCCAGGGCTTGGTGCACAGGGACATCAAACTCAAAAACGTCCTGGTGAGGAAAATTCCCTTCCTCTGCCTCAGCTCTTTTTAGGATTTTAGAGCTTTTTTTACTGGGAAAGAGAAGCTCCAAGTGAGGGAATAATTTCTCTCCACACGGGATGTTTTAAGGTCAGCCACGGGGAGGTTTCACTGCCTCATTTCCTGGCTGGAATTTGGGGTGAAAGGGAGTTGGGAATGATTCCTTTGGAGTGCAGGCTCCTTAATCCATGAGTAGAATTCCCAATTCCTGCTTCCCTTAAATCCCAGCCACACCTTTGGTGTGGGAAAGGAGCCTCCAGGGAGAGCAGCCAGGGAATCCGAGAGGCCGAGTTAAAAACAGGTGCTCAGCCCTCCCTGTGTCAATTAACAGCAAAAAAATGAAGATTTTCTGGGAAAAACGGGGTTCTCACCTGCCTGGCTGTGGCTTCTTCCCCAGCTGGACAAAAGGAATCGGGCCAAAATCACGGATTTGGGATTCTGCAAACCCGAGGCGATGATGTCCGGCAGCATCGTGGGCACCCCCATCCACATGGCTCCCGAGCTCTTCACAGGTAGGATCCCCCTGAATCCACGGAATGCCTGGAATTCTGAAGGCAAATCCTTGGGATTAATCTCTGAGGTGCTCATCAGACCCTTCCAAGCCCAGGAAATTCCCTGCTTTCCATGTGTGCTGTGGATTTTTCCTTGTGTTTTAAGTGTCGCTCTTGACAGGGAACGATGGGGTTGAAGTAATTAACACCTTTGTAATTAGAAAGGTAAATTACTATTAGTAGGAAGCTGGAAATCCTTGGCTTCCCTAGGGAAATACTTCAGGGAGGATTCCCTGTGAGGAATTTCCAAGCTGTGCTTACCTTGGAGTGAGTTTGGATTCACTGGGCATTCTGGAAGCTGCTCCGAGGGCTTTTCCTGACTTTTGGAACCACCTGGAAGTTCAAATCTCACTTTTCCCAATCCTTCTGGTCTGTCAGGGCTGCTCCTGCTTGGAAAAGGCTGAGATCCAAAGGAAGCAGCTCAGTTTGTGTGAATTGAGGGGATTTCTGGGATATTTCTGGGATGAGAGGCTGATGTTTGGCTCTGACAGAGCTGAGCCTTGCAGGTGTTGGTGTTCAAAATACACCTGTGCTGCAGCTTGGGAATTCCTGGTACAGGAATGAAATCAAATCAATAAAATAAATAAATAAAATTAATTTAATTATA
>VZRX01012190.1:0-32814 GCA_013398075.1 Notiomystis cincta
AAACTCCTGATTACTACATGATTACTCCTGACTTGGTATCTACCAAACCTCCTTCTTCCTTTATCATTCTGATAACAGGTTATTTATATACTCATTATATTTCATGTCTTTCTTTATCTGAAATTTCCTTTTATCAAGAAGGAGGTCAGCCTTTTTTTTAAAACTTGAAAATCACATATTCTGCCAAAATATAGCAGCTATGGGTTGTTTACAAGTAACAACACTTTCAGCTGACCCAAAATATTAATCAAACTCCCACTCACTTGAAAGACCACGACTTTTGGGGGGACAGTGCTGTAAATTTTCAATAACTAAGTAATTTGACAAATTTCACTTTAGTTTAGAAGATAATCATGAGCAGGCCACAATTGGACAAGAATATCATGTTGCTGTGGCCTGATTTAATATATGGGTCACAGAGATTACTTCCCATGTTTCAATGGCCTTGATTTTTATATTATTAGACTTTCTTGAAAGACAGTTATTTATTTGCATTCAACATGCATTTTCCAAGAACACTCTCTTTAGAATTTTTTAAAAAATTCACTGCTTATGCAAATACCATCACACTTCCATTTCTAGAAGATGTGGTCAAAACAACTGGAAAATGTAAAAAAAATTTGTTCAAATCTGGTTTCGCCTAAAGATCCCAACTAGGAAGTCACAGAAAACTTTCTTCCATGTTAAGTTTTGCTCCATCTTCAAGGATGCACTCAGCAATGCGTGAAAGGATTATTTTGAAACACTGGAAATGCTGTGAGCTCTGACCAAGGCACAGCTTTTGTATAGTGATGCAGATGGCAAAAATACTGGGATTTTTTAGATTTATTTTAAGGTCTTAACTCAGGAAAAATCTTAATTTTGTGGCTGGGCAGCTTTTCCTGTATAAAATGGAAACTGAAAAGAGAGTAAAGTTCCTCTTTGCTTAAAGAGTTTCAGTTCATCATGTTGACATTAGGAACTCTTTCTGAGATGCTTTGTGGTCCTGCTCCCTCCTCCTGTCTAAAAGCAACTGTCCAGTGCTGGACCACAGTGTATGCTTCTGCCTCTCCTCACAGTTATCCTGGACCTGGCAGATGCACTAGTTTTTCCTGCAAGGGACAAGGCTCCTAGGCAAATCCAGATTCAGTTAATATCGTTGAGATGCTCTACACTGGGGGTGGGGCAGGGAACACCTCCAACTGCCTAAGCAAAAATGTTTTGGAACAGTCATTTAAAAAGTAAGTAAAGTGAAAGAGGCAGAAAGGTCAGAAAGTATCTGTACAATTTTCTGTACAAATATCTGTACAATACATTCCCTGGAATGAATAATTTCCTCCAGTAATCTAGCTATGCCGTTAAATATATTTAAAACATGTGTATGCCAGTGTGTGTGTTAACAATCATTGCAATGAAGAGACTACACACAGGATGACTAATATAAAGGGCTAAAATAAATCTTGCTGTAAGTGCAAAACGTTCCTGTACAATCTTTCTGTCAAATGTGGCAACCAGCAGCAGCATGAATTGCTGCTGGGCAAAAAAAAAATTGCTGTATCAAATACTATCAACAAATATGTCTGTCTTCACATGCTGGGACTGCACATATATGTTTTCAGAGACAAGACCTGAAATGTCAAATGACATAAATAAATAAACCATCTACCAAAAAAAAAGAGGTTTTCTACATAATTATATCAATATACAGGCTTGCCTCTCTATGTAGAGCATGTAGCTCTAAGATTGACAATCTCAACATGCCTCAGGGAATACTCATGCCTAACCACACTTTAGAGACCCTTTGACAATCCTTCTTAGCTTAGTTTTAGGTTTTAAATAATAGCACTGCAGGAGATAAAGCATCTTATTCCTATGCTGGAAGATAAAACCTACAGATAATAAGCAGAAATTGCACTTAAGGTTTTAAAATTGACAATATTTCTTTTACATTCTATAAGTAAAGAAGAATCTTAATTAGTTTGATACCTCTCATGGAATGAGACAGCAAGCTTTAACTCCTCCCTAACTTCTTCATGCTTCTTACAGACATTACTGTGCAAATGCAAGAAGAAAAATTACATGACTGCTATACAAACTGGCCTTAAAAATGTAACCTGCCATCAGCCAGCACTTGTAGCTCTGGGACTGACTCCATTTACTTTTTCAAATTCACAGCAAGAGATTAATGTCCCTAATTAACATGACAAGCATTTCTAGAGTTCCATGCTCAGGCAGCCATCAACTTAAAAGGCAAATAAAAGAAATTATCTTCAATTCATTCATTCATTCATTCATTCATTCATTCATTCATTCATTCATTCATTCATTCATTCATTCATTCATTCATTCATCTTTTCTTTACATTTTAAACTCTTACTGATATCCAGCTATCATAAAGGCACAATCCAGGTCTCACTTGTGTAGAAAGATGAAAGAAGTGTGAAGTGACAAATATATGCCAAACATAATAGGACAACTGGAGGAGTTCTGTTTGTCCTTCCAAGAGAAAGACTTTTTATTTTACTCCTTAAATAAGAAGTGATGGGAAGGGTTGGACCAGGAACTAGTGGCCTGTACTAACTGGCCCATTTAAGGTTGATAGGGAAAAGAACCACCAGACTGAAGTTAAACTCATTTTTCATTCTCTGTAAATAACTCTCAATATCTAAGTTTAGAAGCCTAGGGAAAATCAGGAAAACTAGATGGTTTCTGTATTATCAGTGGAGACTGGCAAGTGCTTCTCCAGAGCTGTTTCTATGCTTCTCTCTCCATTAATTGCTAGAGTAAGAGAACACAGTAATTTAAATATATTCTATTAATAGCAATTACTAAAACAGTAATTACTAGACTTAGACATCAAGAGTTACATGCAAAGAAGGAGCTTGTAATCAAAAAACTGAAAACAGTATTTCTTTCCCTCTTTCTTCAAATTCCCTTTTATATCATTGCCTAGATTGCAAACTCTTTTTGAAGACACTGTCTTGCAAAATATGCATCATACTTTCTAACAAGATTCTTATCTCAGTGATGGTGATAACATGGTTTTTTATATTCTTGATATTGATTCACACAAACAGGCTCTGCTTGCTCCCTCCAGAGGAAGGAAGAGGATTATCCAGTTTAAATAGACAAATTTGGTTTCCAGCTGTTAATCCCTCATAATTGTATTTACCTTCAATGAAAATAAAATAAACCAGAATGCAAAAATGTGATCCAGTTCCATAAAGCCAGTACCAGAATAATTTTGTTAATTTATGTTGTTAATAACACATTGTTAATTTAGAACAGCTTCAGGAAATACCCTGGTTAATTTAGTAGGAACTCCCATTGTGAAAATCTTTGTGGTGATCCAAGAAAGTAGTTCCTTGTCTGGCAAGTCAGGTAGTTCTTCCCTTGCCCTTGTGTATCCCTAGCTGGATACACAAAGGAAATTACTTGTCTTTCAGTTCAAAACAAAAACCATTCAGAAATATAATGAGCACTGTTTTCTTTCATGGAAGAATAGATAATCAATGGCTTGAAGAGTGGAGAATATACTTTTGTGTTAAGACTAACTTCTCTGCTTGTATGAAGCTCTTCTATGTCATCATTTATACTATTCTATCATAAGACTTCTACTAAAAAGCTGAGGTATTCAATTTATTATGCTTTTAACCTAGCTGGTTTTTAACCTTTGCAAGAAAGCAAATACAAAAATACATAAAAACAAACAGCTACTAATCTGACTTAAATGTTTCCAAAATATCATTTACCACTGCAGAATCTGAGTATTTACTATGTAAAACCAATGTCAGAGGTGAAATTTTCTAGTTAGAATTATTTGAAAATTTCTAGTATCTCCAATTCATTAAAAATTTTTAATAGGGAGAAAGTTAAATTGTTTGGGGATTTTTTCCTAGTTTTCTTACAATTATCCTTTCTTTTTTTTTGTTTACTTCTGGCTTTTATTGTTGATTTATTCCCTTTATATATTGGGGGCATTGTCGGGGGAAGTGCTGCAGAAACTGCAGTGCTGCTCCCAGTAGTCCTTGAATTGCATCTGAACATCTCTAAGGCGGAACTCCAAATATCAAAACATCTCCATGATCTGCATTTGTCTCGAAGAAAATGTTAAAACAATTTTTGCTATAAAGCCAAAAGCTCAGAATGGCAGGAACAGAGGAAGCATGAGGGCTGTCATTTCCTCTAAGAGCAGCAGATAATACTTCCTATTAACACCTCCCAGAGATACAGACCGTTCCAGTGAGCCATATGTGACTGTCTTCCTGCTATTAATTTTTCTGCATGAAAGACTAGCTCAGTCAACACAGTATGAGGGATTTTGCTCCTGAAACTATCTTGTGTGGTTTATGTGTATTTGACACAAACTTTAGTGCTTTGACTCATAAATTTAACTGCCTTACTGTGTATTAGAAAAGTGGCAATAGAATCACTAGCTTTAAAATAAAAACCATTATGTCATCAAATCCCAAGTGCTGTATCAAGTGTATTCTAAAGATAAATGACAATTCCTAATCCTCTGGATTGATGACAGCTATTCTCAAAGTTTTGTCAACACTGACAGCTAGAATGGCTGGATTATTGGCATAAAGAAAATAATTACAGAAACACCTGCAGCATCTGAAAGGATTCTATTACCTTACTATACTTATTGAAGTCTGGATTTCAAAATAAGCAAAACCTTGAAATATTTAATGACTATGCTTACAAAAATTGTCTTGGAAAAACAGCTGTTGTAAACCATTTCCTAAAGTTCATGTCCTTTTAGGTTTCTTTGTTTAATTATATTAGTTCTATGAAAAGTTGAAAAATGCCATGATTTTAGTTCCTTTCTCAGTCAATAAAGACTCACTGGGAGAGAGGCAGTAGGAAAGAGAGTGGGGTACATTCTCTGTTACAATAGTAAGACTTGGGATACATTGGTTCTAGTAAGATTTGGGATACATTGGTTTAGTGCCTGGCTCTGACACAAATTTCCTGTGTGATGTCAAGCAAATCTTGTGGTGTTTCAATTACGTATCTGTAAAGCAAGGATATCCACTATCCCAGACAAGATTTTCTTGGCTCACATTTATTAACATGCTAGAGGTATTTAAAAAGTCATGTAGGAGAATTCTACTGACCATATACCCAAAATCAGTAGTCAAAATTACTGGAATGCCAGTGTACCAGGCAGATATCTCTAATAAAAACATACTTGCCTACTACCTGCAAAGAGGTCTCATGACAGCAGTTCAAAATTTCTACAAAAAAAATCCTTTAAAATACAATTCAGTCAAATAATATGCAGAGAAATGTAACTTCTTGTTGCGGAAAGGCAATACAAACACTGCTAGCATTTATTACCATGGTGCTGAAGACCACACCACCCAGCTGGGACCTCCTTCATAGGATGACTGACTTTAGAGGAGATATCAACATTTGGGGAGATAAAATCCATTAAGAAGATTCCCACCTCTCTCTAGCTGCTGTGAACACACCCTCTCCTACAGCACACAGAGACCAGGGAACAAAAGACCAGGGAACAAACAAGGAAATGGGTCATGATACTTTGGCAGGCAGTATGTCAAAGGAAAGGTGATCTTCTGCATATAAAGCTGGACTAAATTAAAAGGCAGTGCCGCAGAAAATGATACATATGCTGGAGAACTAATTAAGACTGGTTGGAGAATTGACTCAGTCTATACACCATTATTGGTTCATACAATATCCCAAAACATTTCTTAGTCATTCTGTCTTTAGTGCCCATCTGTAAGCCATGTCTATATTTATCTCATACCTTCCAACAGCAAAAATCTTGGAAACCTGCTTAGAAAGACCTTTCAGATCTATATTTACACATATTCAGTGACACTGTTACCTACATAATAGGTAATACTTCTAAATCAAAAGGCTAGAAAAGTAGCCAACGACATGAAAGTATAATACTTTCTTTCAATTATCTCAAAGAGCTGGTTTCATTTCACAAAGGGAGATTACTCTGAATTTCAGCAATAAATTTATCTCAGTAGTAAGGTTTCTCTATTTTGGCCACCACAGTGTAAATAATGATATTTTAGTGGTCTAACAAAGGCTTTGAAATTAATAAATAAATAAATAAATATTAGACATTAAATCTAAGAATTTGCCTACCACAGTTTATGTTGAATTTCTTTGAAATTGAAACAAAATCCTCTTCTGAAAAGCATTGTGTTGAAAAAATAACTTTGTTTATTATTTACATTTGTTATAAGAACACTCAAAAAGAGCAAATTATAATATGGACTATAACAAAATAGATATTAATAATGTATTCAGACCTAGCTCATAACCACAGAAAGAAAACTCCAGGGAATCTGAGTCAGCTTGATAAAGCATCCTGCTGATACTATATACACCATTTAATCCTCTGTCAGGGAGAACTGATTTAGAGACAATCTCTTCACAGGTGTGACTTGTGGAACTGAACTGTTCTGTGTATTTCCTTAAGCATTAGCCTGACTAGTTTTACATGGCATTGTAGGAAACCAGGAATATACAGCTAGTTGTCTTTGCCCTAGGTGAGGGAGAACAGCCAGCAGCTGAAGGGGTTCAGCTACTTATGATCTGGCCACAGATGGAAAGAATCTTTCATTGTCTTAAAAAGCAACTGATTCACTGATTTTGGTGGACTTCTTTTGTTTTAGTCATCAGTAGTTCTCAGTGCCTCTCTGGGCTCAGAGTACATCGTAACATACTCACCATCATTTGCTGAATATGAAATATTTCAGCTCCAGTGGCAGAGAGGCGGTTTGGAATTGAAATATCAAGAAAAGCTCCAGGAAGAGTGCTTGGTCCAGCATTGTAAACCTGTAAGAGAAAAAATTAATACAAACAAAATTACATACATGACTTCTCATGAACAGGAAACTACTGTAGATTCAGAGCTGGGAATACAGGTAAATTTTAAGAAATACAAATATTTTGCAGGTTTTTCAATGTCTTCAGACTAAGACGTCTTTTTCAAGTGTCAGAATGAAATCAAAGGATTAGTTTACCTAACAGTCTTCAGGCACAGCTCACATATCAAACGAGAAGCAGTTTTGCAGGATGATTGCCAGTTATCAATACAAACAGCATAAGACTTCTAGTTCATATACAGATACACTGCTAGTATACTGAGTGTTTTGGTAATAAAATCCTGAAGGTTGTAAGAAATATTACTGTCTCAGTTAACATTCTCATTTCCATCTGGTAACCACTGCATGATATTCTGCATATGTTTTCCTTCTGGACCAGAAGCCAAACAATTACTGTGACTGTGGGTTTTCAGAGTGAGTTGCCAGGAAATGCATGTGAAGAGCTTCCATTCAAGTTCTGGCGTTTTCAATTAAAGTACACTTTTAGTGTAAATATTAGCTTTCTTTCATCCCCTTGGCCCCCAAAATTTCAACAAAAATTCAAAGAATTTCCCATCCACCACTGAAATGTAACCAGTGAAGATTCCAAAATTTATGGGCTTCTGCTGAAGAGAAATAATCCATGGAAAAATTAAATTAAAGTAAGTTTTTATTTGTATGTACATTTTTTTATTAGGAAAAGTATTTTCTGGTTCTTTCTAACAACATAAATCTAAATGCATTAAAAAACATCAAAGTAAAAACATGAAGCCCATTAGAATATTTATCCCCACTGAGATACTAGTGTGAAAAGATGTAACCTTCAGTTGTTAATTGTGTAAAGTACAAATATTAAAAGCAATAGATTTTCATTCTTCAAACACTGTTTATATTTCAAGAAATGCCTGACTGAAAACAGAACTAGTTTGCAATGTCAGATCCTCACAAAAGCCCTGAGGCTCCAGGCTGGGGCAGAAAATCCCATTAGAATGGAGTATGATAAATGCTGCGTGAAATACAAACATGATGTTTCATGTTAGACATCTTAAAAACTCTGATTATCTCACTAAGATCAGATATGCGTTATTGCAGAAAAGGCATTTTCTGTTTCCTTGTTGACATTGGATCTAGTAGAGATTTTCACATATAAAAATTACTAAAAGGCCCATATTTTTGTACCTCATCTCTTTGTCTTGATTAAGGAACTATTACTTTTCTCCATCTGGAGAAGTTAAATATATGGCAGGAAATAATTAAGCAAAGAGTGATACAAACAATGCTTTGCCTACTATGAAACTCTACCTTTTCTCTCTGATACGTACAGTTATGAGGTTTACTTCACTACTGGAGAGCAGATGTATGATTTCTTATGGTATAATTTTCTACTTCCATATGGAAAAAAATTCATATTGCAACTGCTAAGTGAGTGCATGAGAGACTTGAGCATGGATAGGACAAATGGTGGCGCTGCCAATACATAGATTATCTCTCCCTTCCCCATCATCACTTTGCTTTACTGAAAATATTAATCTAGTTAAAGCATCAGTGCATCCATTCTTCATATGGATTAACCAATCACTGGATATGAGGGGGAGAAAGGGAAGAAGACCTATAAACCCCCAAGAAGGAAACCAGAACCACAAGAATTAATAGCCTGGTTCACAAAAGCTTTTATGTCCTGAAATCCTGTTTTCAGTCCTTCAGTAAATAGCTAAGGGCACTGTATGACAGTGGGGGCTTAATTGCTCTGGATCACAATCTGTGCATGGAGGCAGAGATGTTATTCGTTACAAGGTGAGTTTTCAGCCTAGGAAAACAGGAAGGAAAAAGACAAAACACTATTTTTCACAATAAATGAACCTACCTCTGCATGACTTATCCTTCCCTAGTCCCATCTAGTGGTCAAAAAGGATTTGTAGGGCTTGTAATAGATGCAGTCACAGCAGTGAAACACAACACCAGTTAATTTTGGCCACACCACACAAGTTTCTTATAATAAACCATCCATATATTTTGCCACATCAGGAACCCATCTAACTGCTATGTGAAGTGTAATATATAAGTAACATTTGAGTAATGCTGAGATTCTATGAGATGCTATGAGGTATTTATTGAAAGCTTCTCGCACCTGTCTTTTAGTGTCCTCATCTCTTCCCTGTACTGTACTCTTATCAGCAGTCCTATAAATATTTCCATACTAGGGCATTTAGCAAGCCTGGATCTCTAACAGATATGCATTTGTTCTCTTGGATAAAGGCTGCCCACTCCTCTGCTCAATGCCACTAAAAAGAATGACTCCTCCACTTTTAAACCTTCATCCACGATGTGGCACTTGAGTAACTAGGGCTCTTTACTTACTAGGGCATGTGAAGAAAGGTGGAAGAGAAACAAATGGTAGCAGCTTTTTTTCCTATGGAAGTGAGATGCCTTGTTTGCAATTCTTTTCATAATATATTCAAATAAAGGACATATGCCATCCCTGCACGCTTTAAATATGGTATCCAATCAAGAATGCATTGTACAGCATTATACCAAGATGCTCTGCCTGAGTGGGGGCAAAACAGTTCAAACTAAACCCTGTTTGTGAAAGTTACCCGTGATGGATGGAGAAGGGTGGTCCTTTTTGTTAGACTGCTGAGGCTGATTCATTAATCCCAAACTTAAACATTTAGACAGCATTTCCTGACAAAAACTGGTACCAGTGAGAATGTGACCGGCAAAGCTCCTGATAAAGGAATCAAAAAGTGATAGTATAGATAACTTTAAGGCTGCTGAGCTGGCACAGCTACCCTAGAAACACATGAGTGACAGTTGATCACTTCCTGCTTTTAATGAGCATGGACTTCTAACATACCACTTCCAGGAGAGAGTCTGGAGATTCTTCCCTTGAGTAGAGATGTCCCTCAAGGTTTCTCCTTGAGGCTGAGCAGAAGAGATTTGCCCACAGTTGTTGGTATGAGTGAGTACACCTATATAACCTTTAGACTGTTGACCCAGTCTGGCACTAGGACTGGATCCAGTTGCACTTAGACTCCTCTCTGAGATGAAGTTTAGAAAGAAAGGGAGTCTTTTCTGAACCTCATAACTCAACAAGAGGGTCTTCTTTATAAACTTCATCCAAAGCTTCCATTCTGCCCATGACTGGTGATGCAGTCATGCACAAAAGCCCCTACCACACTCAGAATAAAATAGATACAAAACAATAATGTGCTGTCAAGCACGAAAGCAATCAAAATAAGGATGAGTTTTACCTGTAGTGTGAAGTTGAGAGACTGGAAAAGGCATTCATGGTTTTCCAACTGAACAAAGTTGGACACTTCCACAGAATCACCGTAGAAAAATGAAGTAGGGAAGACTTCTCTGTAAGACCAAGATACAGATATAGTAAGCTGAATTTGCACCCAAAATGAAATATATTTGTGTCTAGCTGAATTATACCCCTTGCTTTCTAGTCATGTGAAATTCTGTGGGACATTTTACATTAATCTGTTTTTTGTGATTTGATTTCCTGTTGGCAGCATTAGACTACACAAGCAGCAATCTCAGCTGACCTGGGTTAACATCCCATCAATGAAGCAGACTTCTGTTGATTGCTTATCCCTTTTTCTCCTTTCCTATCACAAATCCTCCTCTCTGGGGTCCCCTGCCATGGATGATTTGCACATGTCTCATAGCTTGGATTAACACATTGCACTACCAAGTCAATATGAAGAAACAGTATCTAAGAGATACTTTAAGATACATATTCAGTAGAGTAACATTTCCATTTTATTTAATATTTACATAGTATTTCAGGAATAAACACTTGGTTAATTATCTTAGTTTTACTACCTTTATCATTAGCAGATGGTTAAAGGAAAGAGTAGAGCCTGCTTTCAACTAGAGTGCAGCAGTCCAAGTTTCCTCAACCACTTTTATAATCTAATGACACAGTAAAATGCAGTAGGATTTTATCAGAAATTACTCGGAAGCACAACACAGTACCTGAAAATCCTGCAGAAGTGGACTAGGAGTGCTTTAAGCATCCTTTATGTCTCCTTCTAATATCAGGCTTCTCCACTGTCTGGAAAGGGTCCTGATGTAATTTCAGACAAACCTTAGTCCTCTCTACCGCCTAAAACTCTGTTTCCTTCCCAGGTTGTCCTTTGGAATCAGAGCACTTTGAGACAGGATTTTAATCCTGTTAAGGTACATTTCCTTTTTTCCTGCCTGCATCCTAGGCCAGGAATTACTAGGGGAAACAGTGAAACACAGATTTTCTCCTCACATTTACAGTGTTATGTCAAAAGGCTTCTCCCAAATATGGTACAAGACATTCTGGGCTATTTATAACCAGGAATGAAGTCTGCTCCTCTAGATTTAAATGTAGGACAATTAAGTTAATAAAACAAGCTTCAAAAAAGTACTGTCCAAAAAAAAGTATTAGTAATATTACTATGTCTGGGAACGTGCCCCCCAATAAACCCAACTTTTCTCTGGCAGTTGGACTTTTCTGTGAACTTCAATTACTAAGTCTTGTTTATGAGAAAGAAAAATATAATCCACACATCACTTGTGTGGGGCTTATAAATTCGGAGACCTTGTGCTTTAAAAAAATACATTCTGAAGAGAAAGAAGAGAAACCAATTTTTATTATGTTTTGGCATGCAGTATTCTGTAGGTAACAAACAGAGATCTAAAGATAAAGATGAAGGCATTCATATCTGTAAAGCCGAATAAAAATCCATCTGTATCAAAGTATCAAGAAATAAGCGCTAAATTTCTAAAGAAGTTGTAACAATGGAAGCATTCAAAAACTTCTAGAGCATGCTGCTGAGATTGTACTCTCAATATAGAGATTATCGTCCTTGCTAGTTGTCTTGTGAGGTTTGACAGCACATTTCCTTTCTCTGAGCAGGCTCAAACATACCTTTTATCCATTCTGACTGCTGTGCTAGTAATTAAGGATTTTATTTCTATCCAACAAGATGAGCTTTATGTGGCAAAACCCAGTCTAGGCCTTGAATCTGAGTTTATTCAGGTTTTTAATCAAATCACATGTCAGTACCGGTTAACTTTTTTCTACACATGTAGCATAGTGGTCAAAGGAACATTTGACTTCTACTGATGCTAACCTGCACTGGTCATTTAGACAACACCTATAGTCTGGAGGTTGCCATAGATGGTGGTTAGAACAGACACTGACCCTCTGGGAACAGTATTGATGAGTTTTTGCTTCCCCAGTTTAGGAATTAATGCAAACTTTCTCAGTCTACATGAATACTAATTCATCTTCAGTGATCAGGTCCTCCAATTCCAACTCAAGCACTGTTTATGCTAAACAATGGTCTGAACACAAATCTTTCATTCTAGGCTTCAGACTGTGATGCACTGTTTATGTTAAACAATGGTCTGACCACAAATCTTTCATTCTAGGCTTAAGACTGTGATGCCAAGTGGAAGGAAAGAGCCCCAAGTACAAAGGCAGGAACTTGCACACATGCGGCCTTAGGGAGAGGACACAATGGCTATATGTTATACAAGTATTTCAGTCAAAGGGTGAGTGATGCTCTGCAGCTGGTAGTCAGATGCCTTAAAGACTAGGGAATAGAGGAAATGGAAAAATAAACAGAAGCAGAAGCAAATTCTGTTTGTGAAATTAAACAGAAAGGCAAACAGCTAGATTTCACCAAGCTCCTTAAAATTCCAGAACATTTGACCGTAACCTTTGCCCTGGTGACTCTCAATCATTTCCTTAAAGGCATGCCCTAAGGAACAAGATGTGGTTTACTTGTTCTTTATAAATTTAATTTTAAGGTCCGTCATACCTACAGTATCACTTGAATTCAAACAGGATAATTCAAATACCTACTATAAATGTGATGGTAACTAATTAGCATTAATTAGGAAGTAGTGAGAATGAGGTACAGTCTTGGAATGAATAAAATTTCCAGATATTGAATGAGATTGTCTAAATGTCCAGAGTCTGGGAAACAAGGAAAAAGCAACAGTCTGGCTACATTTAAACATAGAGAAGAATTAATTTTTTTTCACTGAAAGACACTCAGATACTATTCTTAGGATTCTGATGATTATTATTATTATCATTGTTATTTTCATTTGGTGACTGATACTTACCCACTGATGGATGAGTCCACTTCATGCATCAGGGGCACTGACAGGATTAGAGTATTATCATGCAGACATTCAGTGTGTTCTAGGTTTCCACTATGTCAGAAAGGAAAAATAAACATACTGCAAATCAACAACCTTTGTGATATATCAAGTTTCACAGCTACCATCTCTCTGCCATGTACTCTGAGCCTCTCTATTTTACTAATATCAGGTCCTTAAGAATGCTCACCCAAGCTTGGAGGGGGTACACACAAAAGGCATGAGTTTTGTGGCTGTGACATGAACAGGCTCATTAAAAAAATGTCTATTGGAACAAGGCGTGGATTCAAATGTCTGTGGGAAACTACGGCAGCCAGCCACACACAGTGGAGAAAAACAAAAACATTTAGACTTCCATGCAAGAGTTCATTTTCTCCCAGTCTGACTGCATGTCAATTTGTAAAGGGATATATACACCTCATGGAGGGCCTTGACTCACTAAATGAAAAAATGTTTTCAATTTACCTGCATTATACTATAGCACCAATTGGCTGCCACTGCAAGCAGTTTTTCAGGCTAGACCCTTGTAGTTAACTGGCTGTAACTTCTCAGCAATTCCACCCTCTCTTTCCTCCTCTTCCTGTACTTAGCTGCCAAAATGAAAGCACTTCTACTTTATATTGTCAAAGGCAGTTGCCTCAGCTGGTCAAAACCAAAACGAAGAAACAGAAAAGTGGGCAATTATCTCTCATTTGAGTCAGTTTGTTTCAGTGTGAATACTTCATGTGTGAAGTCTGGGAAAGGTTCCTGTAATGCATGTCTAGCACACAAACCTGCAACTATTCTAATTTTGATGATGAGTGTGCTTGTTGGGTGACAACTCAGAACAACAGTCTTGAAAGATATGTTACATGTATTTCCAATTTTTTTGGCAGTGACTCTGGAATCACTTTTGCCTTGCAGTTCATTGAATTTACTCACAAATCAAACTGGCAAAACAAAAGATATGATCATATTTATTTGACAACAGTATCACTGAGGCAACAGCAGGCAGTAACATCCCAAGTGATACCATGCAGATTATGAGTTGCTCAGATTACAAAAATAGAGCCTGATGGCTACGTACATGGTTAGACAGAGATCAGCTTTCTGCAACTGACACATTGCCTGTCTGCTGTTAAAACTATGGCCCAGATAGAAAACCCCATAAACTTTCACTCCTGGGAAAGAACCCCACTTAATAAAAGCTTTGCCTCTGAGCAGGCTCACAGAAGAGTCCAGAAGGGAGACATTTCTCCTCCAACATAAATACCGAAATAGCATGGTGGCAAACAGAATAAACAAGTAGAACTCTATACAAGGGTTCATGGATATTTCTTATCTGTTTCAAATGGAGCAAAGGTACTGTCAAAAAAGGAGAACACAACTCAGTGAATCTAGCTCTAGAAAAACAATTCACACTTGGAAGCAAAGAAGAAGGTTTGTTGTTTTTTTTAAAAACAACCAAATAGTGTAAGAACAATATAATGTAATGTTTACTTCTTTCTCCAATTGTTCCAATACTGAACCAGTCTCTAGTCACAGATTCTACTGCCAAATTTGCAGCTACACAGGACAGGCTCAAGTAGACACTTAAAGGGCAACACTTGCTTTCCCATGACAGCATGACAGCTTCTCTGTTCAGCTATTTCTGCTAGACCAGCTCCAGTTCTGTGGGGAAACAATGTTCTTGCCTATTGCAGTCTGACTGCAGCTCAGGAACTTTCTCTCCATTTCCTTATTACTGACTTTACCTCAGGTCTCCCTGCAACTCCTGTGGTAGAAAGATTTTGTTACACTTACTTGACAGCTATGGAATTGAGCAATTTGCCTAAAGTCACAAAGAAAATTAGGGTAATCAGCTTTAAGACCCGTACTACTCTCTTTGGAGGTTCAGCTAAATCCTTCAAAACATAGCTATTCTAGCTCAACCTTTTACAATGAGAAACTTTCTCATAACACCTCTAAGCATTCACTCAATGTGTAACAATTACTGTTTATTTTGTTGCTCATCTAAAGGCATAGGCTAATACTTCTCACTGGCAGGGTACAGAAATATAAGAAGTGAGGTTACAGAGGGAAGTCCTGTGCTATCCAAGGTTGGAAAACACTGGCTGGGTAAATTTAAAGCACTGGTGACCCATCTTTGCACCAGCTGGAAATCACCTGGCAGATACTCATGTCTCTGACCGAGAAGCATCACAGGGTCATCTGAACACATGATGAACTTCTGATAGAAAATAAAATTTCGCTAACATGCAAGACATGGTGACATATCTCACTTTCAGTGTCTCATACTAGTCCTGTGTTCTGCAGGATCTTGTTCCCACAGCTATTACTGCAGGGGAGGACTATGCCTTATGAGAGCAGTTATTCAGCAGCTGCTACATCTTATTTCTCATCTCCACCTGTTTGTAAAGGTCTCATCCCATTTGGGAGGAGAAATGAGGCTGAAGATCCTGATTTGGATGCATAAGAATATGAAGTTAGCTCATTCACGCAGTAAATGGGAGCAGGAACTCAAACTCAAAACATCAAAGTAGCAGTTCATGGCCAATGTTAATGCAGCTGTACATTGGTTCCCATACAGACATCGACAGTGCTTATGACTGAATCCCCCAGGCAGTCTGCTTCTCCATGATACCTCATCTTAGAAGGCACAGAGCATGTGTCACACCTTTTATTCTGCCCAAAGTAAAAAGCCTATGCATGCATACTTGGTATCACTCTACTTCAATGCCTACCCCAAGTGCCCTTCGGGAAGTACCCTATCCATATGTTTTCCACAGTCTGTCACAGCTCACTGGGGGATCCAAGGGGGAAAAAATAGATACATGACTCTAGAACTTATCAGTGGGATCCTTGACCATCTGATTAAAGAATTTATCTTTTTTGGTTTGCATCCTAGTATGTTTGTTTCATTCAAATGCTGGAACAAACCGCAGCCAAGCTGAACTTGATACGTGGCCCAAAGAAATGGCCACTGAAACACAAGAACCTTTCAACTGATAGAGTACAGAATGATCCTTCAGAATTGCAACTGCCTGGCAAAGAAAACCTATGTATGATCCTACAGCATCTTTCAGGAAGCTACATAGTTCGTCTGCATCACCAAATACATGCATTTAGCCCCAGCAATTTAACCTAATTTACTACACATATACATATCTACAGCTAATATCACGCAATTGTCAAGCACATGTAATGCACACTTCATGTAACAAAGAATACCCAAGTCATATAGATATATAAAGATGCCCTTACCTTTGGGCAGTGACAAGGAAGGTAAGTGTTTCTTCCTGCCCAGTCAAGTGGCTTGTGTCAAAGATCACAGTGAACTCATACTGTGCAAAAAAAAAGCCGTATTTAGAGACACTGTATATTGTTTCAAAATGTATTTATTCTGAAACTTTATTTATATTTTACTGCCCTAATTGTACAAAAGTAGCATATTTTGATACATGTAAGAGAGCTTCCTCTACTGCAAATTAGCTTTCAAGTCTTAGTAATTGTGTTTCTCTTCAAACACTATGGAGTTTAGGGTTTCCTTTGTTATGTAAATTCCTTATTTCCTTCACTAGAATTGATGTCCAAAGGTATTTCTTAAGGAGATCATTTGTCTGGGAATGAGTCTTCCAGTACAGGAGGATCACTACCTGAAACTATCTCAGCAACACTCTGTATGTTATTTGCTGATTAAGAGATCTCTTGGAGGAATAAAGGCCATGCCACAGGCCTGCACAGAGACTTGGAGCAAGTGGCACAAGCTAAAGCAGCATTCAGAACACTCATCAGAATGCTGAAAACAGGTGCTAATTCTGAAGATTTTTACTTTGATGAATAACTTTTCCATGTAATTTTTCTGCCCAACTCCAAAACAGACTTTGACCAAGTGAAACAGTGTCCAAATTCTTTGTAATTTCAATGGCTTACGTTCTCACATTCTAAATAATATTTTGCTACTGCATGCATTTTTTCAATTAGATTTAAAATACTTTTACTTTTTCAAAATAGCATGAAAGACTAAATTTAAAAAAAAAAAACAGAAACCAAAAACTTTTATGTTGGGTCAAAGGACACATCAATTCAAATAAAAAGGATTTGCTTTTGAAATTGAAACTTTCTGAAGAATTTCAGACTCATTTTTTTCAGGTCACCCTTAAGTTATTCCTCATTTTCTCATCTTTCTGAGTTGATCATTTATATAGGTAATTTTAGTGGCAGAAAGAACTCAGTTGGATTTTTAAACATTATGAGAGAGTGTATGTTCTCTTATGGAACAAAACCCTTTTTAAAAAATCTACCAGAAGACCATAATATGAAAAAGCTGTTAGTACATTTTCATTACTCTTTGTATAAATCCAGCTGCACTTTAATGTGAAAGAAGAAAGAAAAACCACAGAGGCAACTAAGTAAGATAGAGAGTCCTCTTCTAATTTTCTGCAGAGGAAGTATGTGAGTTTTTCACAGCTGCAACTCTTGCATCATTTTTCAAAGCCATTTTATTGCAGTGCCCAGGGCTCTGTCATTGGCTCTGTCTGGTGGGAAAGAGGATAGCTAGTCTCTGTAACTGTGAAAGGCTTGGATACCTGGCTTAGCAAGCTAGAGAAAGTATCAATAATAGACATTTAACAGAGCAGTTGACTTTCCAGCCACTCCTTGGAGACAGAGGTAAATGAACTATTATTCTGCAAATGCAACGTTACCCTAGATTTGGATCTCATAAAGGGAAATCCAACACTGCACTTGAGGAAATCTGACTCCAGTAACTCACAAGCAATGCCCAGATCCTCCTGCAAGAAAATAAAAAAGACCATGAGATAACGGATTTGGGAAGAAAAAGAAGATTGCTAAGAAACAGCAATGTGATGAAGTACTATAGAAAATTAAATATTTCCCATCATAGCACTTTGTTGTACTTCCTTATTCCACATTAGTCAGATCAGCATTGGGAAGAAGACATCAGAACCTTGCTCTGAGAGATAGATCATGAGGAAATACTGCATGACTAAACACATTAGAGTCAGAGGATCAGCCCAAATTCGTGGATAACTCAGTTCTTCCCTCTGCTTATTAAAAGAAAGCTTTCAAATGATCCAGAATATAGTTTTTCTAAGGTAGTTTTTCCAGGTACCTGTACCATAAAAAGAGAACTGTGTTGGGAGACAGTGACCAAACCATGCCATACTCAGACGCAGAAGAGAAAATTAATCTGGTTCTGGTGACATCCAGTGCCCTGGTCTCTTGCTCTGGTCCACAAGAGGAGTCATGCTGGTATATATACTAACCTTCTTTAGTGAGACAGTGGTGGCACAGATAAAGTAGAGGAATGAGCATCTCCTCATGCTAAACATTGACTATGGACATTGTCAATAATCAAAATGCAAAAGGTTAGAGCAGCCCTATCCTGCTTGACTGGTGACTCCATTACAACAGAAATTCTTCTGGTGAATGGAGAGTGTTTCATTGCTCCACAGAATAAGTGCCTAGTTCCAGATTAGCACATTCTCATTACAAGATTATCAGGGAACAGTTTAATACTCTGCCACTGTGGGCAAGTTCATCTTGCTAAACTTTAGGAATGTGATTCAGCTATAGAATCTGATATATGTATTTAAGTGCCTAAAGTGATTGCTGTGTGATTTACATGTCACTGCTCCTATGGTATTCCAATGATGTAGAAAACAGTTCAGCAGATCAAATGCAGATGTTTGATTTTGACTGGGTTGGATACGTCTCTAGGCCCTAATGTTGATTAGATCATCACCTGAACTATAGTGCTTATGGTATGTGCTACAATATAAATGCCTAAATTTTAGATATCTCAATCTATAAATTAATTTTATTCCAGACATGTAGCTGAGAATCTCTTGCTATAGAATGTATTATTTATTTTACCTATTTTCAGCATTTACAGCAGTTTGCAAAGCACATGCTCTGTTTCCTTATGTACATTTACTGAGTTACTTCAAATATGCACTTAAAAGTTATATTCTCAGCTGGAACAAGCACGACTGGAAGAGGCTTCCTGAACCATGCACTTGGGTTATATGCATCTCCAGGAAATGTCTCTCTGCCTTTCACATTCTGACCTGAGCACAACATTAGTGTTCTACAGACATTTAGCTTCAAAATCATGGTTCAAATCAGGGCACAAATTTCAAGAAAATGATAGATTAAATACTATCTTTCTTACCTGACTCAGACAGTATTTCACTGGTTTCATGAGAAGCAAAAATAATGTAAGGAGAAAATCAGTGCGCACCTAGAGATGCCTAATGGAGTGACATTACTACAATACTACTAAAATGCCAGAGGAGTGGCCTTCTCATTCAATTTCTCTATGGATTTGCTTCCTTGCAATCTTTAGTAGGCTTCTATTTCTGGAAATTCGAAAGATGGCACTGCTTAGCAAATCAAACATTTAGCTTTAGTAGTACAGAGCCACGGTCCACATACGTGTTAGATTTTCTCCTCTAAACGAACACAGAACAGAAAAGCAAGTTCAGAACAGAAAAGCCCTTTCACTGGCCACTTCCTCTCAGGAATCTGGAAGGTTCTCGACTTTTATGAGAGTGATCAAGGGAACACTAAGTCTGAGCAGCTGCATAATCAAATGAAAAATTTCACGGCTGTTTTCTCTGAAAATATTCTTGGTTCCGGGTCATTCTAATGTCCCTTGCTAACTGGGGTGAACTATGAACTCTCTTTCATCAACGTCTAGCCTGTGTTCTTTCAAGAGGGGTTTCTAATTACATAGCTGTCCAGTATGGTGGCAGTGACCAGACAGACCCAAGAGACTGTCTCCTCTCCTCAAGGCCATATCCCTTCAGAGATGTCAAAGACCAGGATAATTGAGAGAACCCTCATATTGATAATAGAAGAAGAGCACTCCTTCCTCATTTTGCACATTGATACCTTTGCAGACCAGACAGCTAGCAGGCAGATGCCTATGGTTTTATTGCCTGTATAAAGAAATTACATGATAACATTGCATTGGCTGGTTTTGCTATTGTTGCTTGGAAAAGTTTAACGAATGCAGGAAGATTGACTTGAATGACTTTCTAATGGCTTCATTAGGGTACTGTCCAGTTTAATGATTAATATTAATACAACATTACTGACATTTAGAGTGAACAGGATGAAAAGGTTATTCCCTGAGAGGGTGGTCAATCACAGCAACAGGATCTCCAGGAAAGTGGTCAGGATACCAAACCTGTCAGAGCTCAAAAAGTATGTGGACAGTGCTCTAGGTTATATGGTTTAATTAGGGAGACTTGTGAGGAGCAGGGAATTGGATTTAGTGATCTTACGGGTCCCTTCCAACTTGAGTGATTCCAGTAATGGTGCACAATAAAACTTTTCAATGCTAGAAAACAGCAGAAATAAGTTTGGCTGCGTCATACTGGTTTAGCCTCCCACAAATTTATAAATTAAAGGCTACCCAGAAAACTTTTCCCATGGGGTCCTTGGCTTGTTCTGTGACTGAGATGGAGAAGCTCAGCTTATGAGTAAATATTTTGGTTTTCCTTCACTGCTCACTGTTTAGCTTCAGGTTTCAATTTCAGTGTGCTGTTGCAAAGGGAGAGAAAATTGTTTCTTTATGTGGTTTCCTATGGTGGTCAGCTCTCTAAAATCAATTTTCACACTGTTCCAGGAGGCTGAAGGGTTGGTGTTTTCTTATCTTAAAAATAGGGAACAGCCCTGCAACTCAGGGCTTAAAGAAATTGCAGATAGCACTTCTTGCTGTTGTTAGGTCATGCTTTTAGTGAGCAATGCTTCTCTATGACTATACTAATTTGAGAAACTCAGCTTACTGCATGAGCTTCATAGTAGTTCCTACTTTGCAAAGAAAAAACAGCCAAAAGGGTTGACTGTTTCCCTTCCAACATGACAGTGTGAAGCTTTATCTGGAAAACTTTCTTTCTGAAACATTTCAGTGTTACATACTCTTAGTCAATCAGATAAATAGTCAGATAATTAGTCAAATAACTGTATTATTACTTCATCAGAAATGTTGACCTGCTTATGAAGCACAGGCTGGCTCACAGTCTGTTTCTCAAAGTTCTTTATCACAGAAAAAAAAGGTTCCTCATCATTATAACATGAACAATGAAACAGTCAAGTTCAAGATACTGACACTTCCTCAGCCTCATCTTGACTTACCATTTTCAAATCAGACCCCTGTGGGTTTTTCCCAAGTGAATATGGGATGATTTACTGACTAGCCAGTACAACCTGACAATTCTCTCCCTCACTTATGATCAACCAAAACCCTCCAATCTTCCTGAGCCTGGTCTGGAAGTTCATATAATTATATTTGGGTTTTATTTTTCCCACCCTTAGCATCATTCATTTCTTCCCCAAAGGTAGAACAACTCCTCTGAACTGATATCGGCCTTGGCGACAATCGAGAATCATCACTCCACTTCCTCAAGTTTCTCCCCACTCATCTCCACCCATGACTGGTTGCAAATTCCTTGCAACATCTCCTTAAGTAATCTTCCCCAGCCCATTAACTGCTCTTCAACACTGGTACTCCAATACCAGGCTTTTATCTATCTGACAACTCTTCTATCTATTATGACTATCAGCAAAAGCAAGCATTCATAAAAGTACAGGCCCTTAGTGTTATTTTGCATTCACCAGTGTTCTCACAGAAAAGCTGTGAATTCAACTATTCTAACATTCTTTTATGACCTGCTAGCTCTTTGCTTTTCTAAGCATGCAAGTTACGAGTAGATACTGCATCTGCAATGTCAACAAGGAGATACAACAGAACAATACTAAACAATGCAATAAGGATATGCCAAATGTGGCTCTCAATATAAAATTATATTAATTTCTGAATTTAAGGTAATTTCTGTACTGTGCTGAATACTGCTGACTATCTGTGCCAGAGTTCACTTCATATGTCTAAAAACTCTTCTGATTATCTGTTATTTTTTAAGGAACTTTTGATTAAAACCACCAATGAAAGGCAATGAAACTTCATTGAGGAATTATTAAAATAATCTGTATATTTTTAAAAGGGAAAAAAACTCAAGTTGCTAGAAAATACATTTGCCAGCAGTTCATATTTCTCTCTCCTTAGCTATACTCAAAGTAAAGATTTTTTTTTATTGTTGTTTAAACTGAAAAAAATCCGCCTCGCAAATCTTGGCTACTAGCATATACATTCTGGAACTGATAAGAAAATATCCTGGAAGTCTTGATAATATGTTGGCAGAACACTTCTGTTTTGAAGATGTTGAAAATTTACTTAACTTGTTAGGATATTTTCTTGTGATGCTGCTTGTTTTCCAAAGGATACATACAAAAGTAGAATGATAAGAGCGAGTTCTGAGGAACCCTGCATCTGTTGTCAGAGCACACATTCTTGTTACTGCTTTCCTTGTTGTTATTGGGTTTCTTGTTCTATGATGCCTGTCTGTGAACCGGTGCACTTGACACCACAGAGGATCATGAACAGTATCCTCATCCAAGAAGTCTTAAAACAAATAACCTGAGAAAATATTACAAGGGTGGGCTACTTGCATAGTCCACCTCATGTGGACCTCATGAGTGTTAAGACTCAAAAGTTAGGTACTATGCATCTACCTACTATATCCTCTCTGGCATATAGACTTTATACCTACCCCCACTAGGTATTTGGAAATTCTCTGACCTGCACCAAAGGCAGAGGCTTACACTGGGCACTGGCAAAATTTGCTAAATTTGTACATTTTTTTGTTCTCATATATTCTTATAAAAGGCATACTTATTCCTCAGTAAGCTCAATGTGAATTTTTTTGTGAGAAGGGACATTTTCCCAAGTGAGAATTTAGATGAACATTTGGATGTTTTCATGTTCCACACAACAGGACAATTATATAGACTTGACCTGCATTTTAAGAGCTTCTTACTTTTGGGAGGTATCACAAAACATGTGTCTGTTCACAGCTGGTAATCTGCTTCCTACATACATGGCTTGCAAAGGTGAGTAGAACAAATATGTTTGGAACCTAAAATAAAGCCTCATCTCTTTGATGTTGTTTGAAATGGCTCCTTCAAATCACTCTTCATGATCTTGGTTTAAGCCCTTCAGTTGTGCTATCAACAACTCATGGGTTTCTCTAGGCTTTGGAAAGCAAAATTTTTATTTTACTCCTGCTTATCTCTCCCTGCCTTGCAGTTCTCTAAATGCCTTCACTGAGGCTTCAAGGATATAAAGATGTACCAATTAATTTAGCAACCACCTCCTAAACAGAATAATGTACCTTCTTTCCACAGTAACTGAGGTACAAAAGAATGTGATTCACAGTTATCCACATATGCAGTGCAATTAGGGATGCCTGAGCTCATAAAAGGCTAGGGATTTTTTTCAAATGAAAAGTCTGGCTCTGACTGAGTTTCCTTGTGACTGACAGCAAGTACAGCTCAGAGTAATTTAATCTTGGAGGCCCCCTCTCCATGTATGTATGTATGTATGTCCATACAGCTTAGTTGTTCTAACACAAAATTCCACAGATACCACACTTTCCTCCAAAATAGTGCTTTGTGGGATATTTTAAAACTGCAAGAACACAAAGAGGATTAGTGGTATTACTGACTGGGAAGTGACTGGCACTATGTGATAATTCAAGATATCTGAAATTACTCAAATGGTGTATCTGATCTACCTCAGATACTTCTTAAAAGTTGTTCTGATTATCATCCTCAAAAGCCCTTTAAGCCTCTCTTTTCTTCATGTAACTATCAGTCTGATACTTGCTTTGTGTCTTTGTTAGCAGTACTCTCTGGTAACTGAGCAGACAGTATTTCCTCCGTGTTTCTGGCCTGGACCTTGCCAGGCACAGGCCCTTCCCCAACTCCATCAGTCCACAGCCAATGCCAAAGGCATCAGGAATTCACTTTCACTTGGAAATCTCAGCAGCTCACAAACTGAGCCTGCACTTTTGGGATTTGTTTTTTCTTCTTTTGATCACCTGTTTCAGGAGTTCCAAATGCACAAAGCCTTCAAACATCCACTGCCATCAGTACCCAACTCCCTCAGTACCACACAACCCAGGGATTAGACGGGGGGAAGCACAGGGAGAATTGTTTATGTTGTCAGGATGCACTGCTTCTCTGAGGCCAGCTTCCTAGGCAGTTGGGATGGCACTCAGTGGCAGCACCAGGCCACCTGGAAAGGCCACAGTGCCTGTCACAAGCTGTGAGTATACACTACAAGCTGGGGGAAAAATTCTCCTGTGTACTGATAGTAACTCTGAAGATAGACTACAGTAGTTAGCACAGGTGGCTGTAGCTTAAAAAGAGATCATGGCTCCAGGAAATATTTTCACATGCATTTCAAGGAGTTTCTCCTCTCAAAGTGAAAATCCCATGAGTTTTGTTTCACTTTTTGGAAATACAGTTTACTTGGCAACTTCAAGCAACCATCTTGTGGTCAGAAACTCTTCTGTGTATAGTTCTCCACTTGCCAAAGCAAAGTGGGTGATGGAATCATTCATAAGGAGGAGAAAGATGTTCATGATGGAAAGAAATTAAGATAGCTTTACTCTTTTAACATAACAGCTCTGGATCTCAAGCTTCAAACATTTATTCTTTTGTAAGTAATTTCCAAACACAGATGGAATGCAAGTAACAATATGAGTAACATGAAGGTCAAGTCAATGATAAACCAGCATCAATAGCAACTATAATATGAAAATTACGGTTAATCATTACCTGTTAGAAAAAATATTACACAGAGGGCGTTACAGAGTCCATACAGACTTGCTCATCTAGACATTATCATGAAATTAGCATTTATCTAACCTCTTGAATGCAATAATTAAAGAATATTGGATATCAAATCAAATTATAAAATGGAATAGAACAATATTGTGTGTGTACCACAAAGGTCTTCTTTAAAGATATCACAGAGCCTGAAAGTTTTCCATTATTTTCAACACATAGATATTCCCCTAACAAACCACATCAAGAAATATGAATGTCACACATCATAAATTCAGTGAACTGCTGTTTCACCAATTGACCCTCACCATCCCAATGCTTAACAAGCAAGCAAAACTACATACCTAAGTATGCTGACATGCAAACAGCCAAATGCACATATGAAGATGTGGGGCAGTGGGGCATCTGGACCTGTATTTTGATAATAAATCGGTCCTTTGATTCATTATCAGAAAATAAACTTGAAAGGGGTCTGGGGAACCTCAACAGTTGTTTCATAAAAAGAACTAGAGGGAAAAAAGTGGTTTTCTCTGGCATTAGGAAGAAATTTCCTGTCCTATTCCATGACCTCACTAGTAAAAGCTGTAGGCTCACCCCACCCTGAAAACCAGCAAGCATGGCTTCAAACATCTTGGATTTGCTCCTTATTTTGAGAAAACTGCTATTTCTGTATGATTAATTAAAGCCTCTCATGTCTTCCTTCTCGTCCCTGAATGGAACCTGTTTTACAGATAGCTTACTGATCCCAGCCAACACAGCAAGTATTTGAGCAAAAAGGAAAAGCCAAAAACTTTTCAATTTACTAGATATTCCCAACTCTCTCTCTCTCATAAACTTGTATCTTAACTGGTGAAAAGCTATTGCAGCAAATTTTTAAAGCACATCACCTGAGAAGCTGAAGAGGCAGCAAAAATTTTTCATTCAGCTCCAGTGATTAAACCCCAAAACAATTTTCAGAATCAGTCAACAAAACCGATCATGTTTTTGTTTCTCCCATCTTTTAAGGGATGTGCAGGGCAGGTGGTAGAACTATAAGGAGAAATGGGGATCTTCTGCCACCCTGGGAAGTTCCACCTCCTTTGCTGCCACATTTTAACAGATCAATTAGACTTACATTGAATTTCACTGTACTATGCTAGCTAAATATTTCTTTTCCCTGCTTGCTAAGAACTGCTGAACTTAATTTTTTCAAAACAATACAGGAAACATCACTAAGATACACAATCCCCATAGAGCTGTTAGGTCAGTTGACCCTCATTCATTGTGAGGATGGCCACATTTCAACTATGCTGTTTGGCAAGGCTTGACTCTATGACCCATTCTCCTATGTGTTAATGTACAGCTACATATTTCTCCACTATAGAAAGTACTTAGAATCATAGAATCATTAAGAATGGAAAAGACCTTTAATATCATCAAGTCCAACCTTTGGCTGCAAACCACCTGGCCGACTAGACCATAGCCCTAAGTGCCACATCCAGTCATTTCTTGAACATCATGATCATTCCACCACCTCCCTAGGCAGTCCATTCTAATGTTTAACAACTGTGAAGAAATTCTTCCTGATGTCCAAACTGAACCTTCTCTGGCACAACTTGAGGCCATTTCTTCCTGTCCTGTTGCTGGTTTCCTGGGAGAAGAAGCCAACCCTCACCTTACTACAGCCTCCTTCCAAGTAGTTGTAGAGAGTGATAGGGTCACCCCTAAGATTCCTTTTCTCCAGACTGAAAAATCACAGCTCCCTCAGCCACCTGTCATAAAAGTGTGCTCCAGACCCTTTAAACAGCTTTGTTACCCCTCTCTGGACATGCTTGTTGACGATTTTTAGAGAAATTTTTTCCTCTTTAGAAATGCTAATGATCCAGTACTTAAGGAAGACAATGACTTGACCGGCGGTCATGTGGTTGCGGCACCTCCCTGTCTGGGGGTTTCTCAGGGAGGGACAGAGACACCACAGGGGGTGGAGCTGGTGGGGGCTGGGACACAGCCCGGTCCCGCTCGCCAGTTCGGCCTTCCGGAGCCCCGCCCTCGCGCGGCTGCTGCTCTCAGCTTTCGGAAGAGGACGCGTGACTGTGACCGGGGGAAAGGAGCTCGCTCATCTCTGCAGTTCCAGCCCAGCCTGTTTCTCCTGCTGCAGCCGCAGACGTTGGTGCCTCGTTAATATCTCACTGAGAGGGGAACCCTTTCCACCTGGGATCCCGAGATTCTGAACCCGCCTTTCTCCCAGTCCCGGCCGGACCGCGTGGCAGCCGCCTCGGCCGCTGCCGCCACCACCCCAGCCCCGCCGTTTCTTCGGCACCGCTCTGAGTTCCAGCCACACCAGCTCGCGCCCCCATCCCGCTTGCTGAGGCGTCCCGGGTTTCCAGAGAGCCACGGGGCTTCCAGCACATCTCCGACACCACCCTGGGATCGCTGCAGGTTGAGCCGTCATTGGTGTCTGCTCCCCGAGCTGCCCCACAGCGCCCCCTGCAGCCGCGGGGGAACCATCGCACCTGCCCTGCCCAGCGGAGCCACAGCGCCCCTGCCGGCCGGGACCGGAACTGCACCAAAGGGGAAGGTGCCTGACACCTGAGAGCAGCTGTCAGTGGGTTCTCTGGGTCTGGTTTTGTTGTCACCGTTATAGTTGTTGCCTGTTTACCTCATATAAATACTTAGTAAAGATCTGTTATTCCTATTCCCTATCTTTTGCCTGAGAGCCCCTTAATTTCAAAATATTACTAATTTGGAGGGAAGGGGGGGTTCACTTTTCTCATTCAAAGGGAGGCTCCCGCCTTTCTTGATAAACACCTGTCTGAACCACGACAATACTCTAGCACTGAGCACACACTGGACATGCTCCTTCTTGTAATGAGAGGCCCAGAAATGGACACATGATTTGAAATGTGGCCTCAGCAGTGCTGAGTACAGGTGGACAATCACTTTTCTAATCTTGCTGGCCACATTATTCCCAATATAGCTCAAGATGCTGCTGGCTTTCTTGGCCATCTGAGCACACACTGGCTCATGTTCAGTTGCTGTCAAAACAGCACCTACAGCTCATTTCCTGCTGGGCAGTTTTCCAGCCACTCTTCCCTCAGGCTGCTGTGATGCATGGGGTTGTTGTGACCCAAGTGCAGGAATCAGATCTTGGCCTTGTTGACTCAGATCTTGGCCATTGCTCTCAGCCCATTGATCCAGCCTGTCCAGAACCCTATGCAAAGCCTTCCAACTCTCCAGCAGATCAACACTCCCTCCCAATTTGGTGTCACCCACAAACTCACTAATGGTGTACTCGATCCCCTCATCCAGATCATCATACTGAACAGGACTGGTCCCAATATTGATATCAGGGGAACACCACTAGTGACTGGCCACCAACTAGTGCTACCTACTAGCACCAACTGGTGCTACCATTCGTCATGAAGAAAATGGTACAGAATGGGAAAAATCCACGATCCACATAAACCAAAGCATGACCAAAAGTACATTACTTGGTAATGTACTATCAGTTTGCCAATCAGGACAAAACCTTTGCTCAAAAAAATTTGAAGACATGCTTTTTAAAAACATTGTACTGGCTAGCAAATACACCAATATAGTGTCAAGCATAAGGCAACTTCTATGTACTCAACCATGTCCTCCAAGCTCCACATATAAAAACATAGTAAAATCACTAGGAAAATGAAAACTAAGGGAAAAATCAGTTTCTGACTCCACAGCGATATATTTAAAAAACAATCATAAGAACTATTACACAAAGTATCTCTGACACACATTCAGCTAAATTCAGCAGTAATTTAGATTGTGCTATTCCCACAGAAAGGCTTTTCTCTATAAAACTGCAGAAAATTTGTTTGATTAAATGCTTGTCCAGACATAATGTAATTATCTAGAAAAGAAAATTCAGTCTTAAGACTCAAGAAAAAGAATGTGCAGAATTATACACTGTTCTTATATTCTTCATACCCTGACATATATATCCAAAATACATATGCTGTTGCAATCTTTTAGTGTTTTGCATTTGATTACAACTTTATTTAAAAGAAAATGTGGATGAACATGTACTTTTTAAATCTTTATTAGTCTCTCATTATCTGCGCATAGAAATATTACAATAAGCTTAATTGCAATAGTGCATTCTTGTGTGTACGAGTCCAGGGAAAAATCAGAGACAAGGAAATCACTGGGAGGAGAAAGGGCTCTGAGCTAAGCTTTCCTTCATCTCACTTCACATGTAGATATATGTATACATGTGCTCTTACACATATGTATTTCACGCTATTAAATTGTGACTGCATGCACTATTAACACAGATACTGTTTTTTAATTATTACAGGGAAATACTCTGGTGGTTTGATCCTGTCTGGATGCCAGGTGCCCACCAAAGACACTATATCACTATCCTCCTCAAATGGACAAGGGAGACATACAACATAAGGTTCATGAGTTGAATAAAGACTGGGAGAGATCATTCATCAATAACCATCAACTGCAAAACAGTCGCAAATCTGTGGAAATTAATTAAATGGGGAAATTAATTTATTACCAATCAAAATCAGAGCAAGATAATGAGAAATAAAACAAATCTTAAAAAAAACCTTCTCCCTACCCCTCCCTCCTTCTTGGGCTCTACCTCCTGCTCTCCAAGCGGCACAGGGAGATGGGGAATGGGAGTTACGGTAAGCTCATCACATGCCATTTCTGCTGTTGTGTCCTGCTCACAGAGAGGCGTCTTTCCCCTGCTACAGCAAGGGGTCCCTCCTACAGGAGACCGTTGTCCATTAACTTTTCTAGCATGAGTCCTTCTCATGGGCTACAATTCTTCACAAACTGCTCCAGAATGTGTCCCTTCCACTGTGTGCAGTCCTTCAAATCATCTGCTACAATTGTGGATCCCCCACAGGGTCACAAGTCCTACCAAGAATCCTGCTCTAGTGTGCCTCCTTTCTCCATGGGCCTGTAGATCCCTGGCTGGAGACTGCCCCAGCATGGGCTTCTCATGGGGTCACAGCCTTTTGGGCATTCACCTGCTCCAGTGTGGGTTTCCTCCCTGGGCTGCAGGGGCACAGCTGCTTCACCATGGTCTGCACCATGGGCTGCAGGGAAATCTCAGCTCTGGTACCTGGAGGACTTCTTGCCCCTCCTTCTCCACTCACCTTGGTGTCTGCAGAGTTGTTCCTCTCACATGTTCTCACTCTTCTCTGGCCACAATTACTTCAGCATGATAATTTTTTTTCCTGCTTAAATACGTTATCACAGAGGTGTTCCCACCATCTCTAATTGCCTCAGCATTGACTAGCAGTGGATCTGTCTTGGAGTCAACTGACATTGGACATAGGGGAAGCTTCCAGCAGCTTCTCTGAGAAGCCACTCGTATAGCCCTCCTTGCTACCACGCAAATCCAATAGTTATACACATTTTTATTCAACAATAAAAGCATATATTTAAAACATGCTGCTCAAAAAATTAAAAGCAAGGAACAAATGCAGAAATCAAACAAATTAGCCAATATTAATTTTCTAATGGTACTTCTGAAAGCATGGATGATATATATCCAGGTATACTGTAAGACAACCTTCCGTGTATAAGGCTTCAATTATAATGAATATTGGCGTATTCAACTGCAACACAGCTATTCACTCTTAGTGTTACAATTAAATGCTTAAATTCATAAGGAGTTCAGAAAATAAATTCATGTGTCAAACTACACAAAGTTTGAAAAAGTAAACTAAAACCCTGACAAATAATTTAACACCCCCCCCCGAAACTCACAATTAAAACCAAATACATAATGAGGAAATACAATCAAATCAAATCAAGCTTACCCTATCTTTCTGTCCGTCTTTTCCATCCTTCACTGGTAATAATTTTCAAGTGTCAAGAATAACATTAAGTTAATAACAATGATAATGAGCTTGGCATTGGACATTTTCCTGGAATTTATAAATCTTAGCTCAACATAAAATCTAACAACCAAGGCCAAATCTGAAACGCTAGGAAATGCCTCCTTGAAACGCCTCCTTGAAACACACACACATAGTTTGGGGATTTTGGTCTTTCAGAAAGTCAAACACAATGTGCATTAGGATATCTTCCCCAAAAACCTTTTAACATTATGAATACCTCATAACCTAGGGACAATGCTGAAATGCAAAGGTATAACCCATTACCTACTGCACTTGGATATTGAAACAGGCTTATTTAAAATATATTTTCCTTTCTTTAAAATAAAAGCTTAGCAGATTACTTGTAAGGCTTTAAGACATACCACACTACTCTATAGAGCAGTTTTTTAGTGCATTCCTCCTTTTCCCTTGCCAAGTGGAATTCACTGTGTCGGCAGATTGTTACAGCCAAAAGTCAAGTGCAGATTTTCTGGCCTCCTCCCAAAGGTAGGCTGCAAAGGTGCTGCCATGTGGGAATGTGCCTGGCTCGGCATCCCCTGCAGTCTGCCTGGGTGGGGGGTCCAAAATGAAGAGGAGGTCCCCTGCTCACCCCCAGAGCCTGCAACAAAGCCAGCTGAAATACTTCTCACTCTTCCTCCCTGCTGCACTCAATCCCTCTGGTTTTGATGAAATGTCACAGGAAGCTCTCTCTCAAAAAAAATACCAAAAACCACAAACTGGAACTGGATTTGGGGCCTCCTTCAGATGAGGTTTAACATGCCTGCTTCTGCTAACAGGAACACAGACTGATATAAAACCCACAGAAAGGAAACTTTGTGATTTCTTAAGCAGCACTGATCTCTCCTTTGATTTTCAGCTAAAAAATTTTCACAACCTTACTCATGTTTTTGACTGTGCAGATGGTTCTTTTTAGTCTTTCTACAGGAAAACTGTCATTGACTTCAGAGAGGCTATACCTGAAGTATGCCACATGATCATGTCTTGTGCTTAATAAGATTAAAGAGGGTTTGGGTTTTATCCTAGCAGCTTCACAGGAGAAGACTAAACAACTAGGTGAAAGAGAACAATTGGCACTACTTCTAGCCACAGAAGACTAGGACTACAACATTCTAAAGGACTAAGCAATGCAAATATGTATAAATATATATACACATGCAAATTATCCGTATAATATACATATTTATATATACCATAAAGATATATATACATATATATTTGTTTACAATTCTATTGGATTTTACACCAGGGGTGTCATTTTGACAGCATCAGAGGTGCCTATTTGAAAAGTGACTAAGAGAAACTCCTGTCAGAACAGAACTGACCTTTCATATCAGAAACTCAATAAACTTTAGGCTTCAAGTAACAACAAAAAATAACCCCTCATTTCTTGGTGTAATGAAAGCCACTGAAAGCTGCTCAAATTAATTCTTATTTAGGTCTTTTGCAGAGGATGTCTAAGTTCAGACAATTTTAAGCCTCATCCTAAGAACATAGGATGAACCCTGTCCCATAGATTTTTCACCTCAAACATTGACGAGTTTTGTCCACTGAGTTTAAGAGCAAAATATAATAATGAAGAGAGACACTGGGACACAGGAAAGTCACTGGTGATCTTTGGGATCCATAGGGACAGCATAACCTTTAAATAAGCACATCCAAGATAAGTATATTGAGTTCACTATATACTGGGCCCTATCCTCTCTGAAGGGTTTTTACCTTTCTCCCAGTAATGCAGTTTATCAAAATAATAGTCTAGACTGGGGTGGCTGGATCTCAGCAACAGAGGTACCTAATCTCTCTGCCAAAGCCCTCTCCCGTGACTTGGCACTGCTTGCTCCCAGCTCTCTGCAGCTCCTGAGAATGTGCAGGGAGAAGCAGCTTGGCTCGTGAGCTGTGGACCACTCAGAGACTGAAAAGGGGTGAACAGCTACTGCCTGTGACTCATGAAGCCCTTCATCTCCTTGAAGAAGTCTCATAAGTGCTTTGGATTTCCTTTTCCCTCCCTCACCTGGATGCTGATGTCCAGGCATGGAGAAATGCCACATTGCGTGGTATATCTGTTCAGTATGAGGATCTACACCAGCAGGTAGGTCAGAATTAACTGTAAATGGTCTTTGCTATAGCACAGGCTGCTTTCTAAACCCCTACAAAAAGTACCTCTCACATGACTATTCATCCACACAGATTTCCTTTAGAAAAATCATTCCTCTGGCAGACCTGTGAGAATGACAGAACTAGGCAAT
>VZRX01012190.1:36090-133648 GCA_013398075.1 Notiomystis cincta
GAGGCTCCCACCTTTCTTGATAAACACCTGTCCAAACCGCGACAAATTGTATCCATAGGACTGCAGAGGAATGAGAAGTCAGCCCATGCCACATACCATGCCTCTTCAAAGAAAAACTGTTTGTCAAGAGTGATGTAAAGAAAAGACTGAACTTCATCCATGAAATGGAGAGGACTGGCTGCAGCCAGATAGGAAAATCAGACAGTGCAATAGGTGGAGTCTCCTAAATATCAATCAGCAAGTGCTTTTTCAACTTGCAGAGATGCGGCAAACCTGGAATATCAGGTTGGAAGAGACCTCAAAGACTATCGGGTCCAACCTTTCTTGGAAAAAGCACAGTCTAAACAAGATGGCCCAGCACCCTGTCCAGCTGAATCTTAAAACTGTCCAGCACTGGGGAATCCACCACTTCCCTGGTGAAATTATTCCAGTAGATGACTGACTTCTAGGTGGTGTCTCTATTTACAAAGTCTCATGAAATCTCTGTCTTCAGGAAGGAGAGGAGCTAGCCTACTCAGACCCCTCAGGGAAGAGTACCATCATCATTCCTGAACTAGGCCGCCCCATTGCTTTTCAAACACAAGATGTGGCATTTGTTTCAGCAACTCTGTTGAAAAAAAGCAGCCTTAAACTTTTGCACTGGTCTCATTGTAACCAATCCATAGAAAGAAACAAAACTATACTGAACTGAGGAGAAGTGTCCCCAGTGGGGTCATAGGAAAAAAATACAGGGAACTTACAGCATCTTGAACAGACTCTAGAGACAGGTTAAAAAAGCCTACCATGTGATCATCATTCTCAGACTCACCTTGCAGAGAAACAATCAAGCAACCACATGGAAGATCTCATTCAATTTCACTTAAGCACTATTCATTAAATGGTTGTTGATACTTAATGCTTCCCACTACACAAATGTCTTGATTCCAAAATTGCTCCACTAAGGAAAGAATCTAGGTGCTGTCTTTTTTATTTTGGCTTTATGTTCTGGATTTTTGCTTGGACAATATTCAACAAGGAACAAAATCTGCACAGATGTCAAAGGATGGGAGTAGGTTATGAGACATGGAAACTGTGATATTTTACCAAAAATATGCCCCACATTGTCAAAGAGCTCAGGCCTGTAATTGAGGCTATGGGTCCAATTTCCCACCTGAAAAAATGTTGAAGCCAATGATATATTAGTTTGACCTAAAGCAAAAGTTGAATGATAGGAAGTAAAATAGTCTAACATAATCCTGTAACTTGGTTTTCCAAAACTGTTACTGAAATAATGAAATAAATATCAGAAAAAAAAACCAAACCCTATGAAATTAATCATAAGAACATTAGAACAGCAGGAATAATAGCAGACTATACTTTGATGCTATTTGCAAGACCTGAGGAATATGTGTGCAAATAGAAATGAAGAAAGAAATACTAGCTTTTCTTAGAAGAAAATACACTTAGTAGTGAGATACTACTAGAATGTCAGCTGCTTCCAGAAATTGCTCCTTCTATGCAGTTCTCAGCACAGATGTTTTCAAGTCTTGTATAGACCCAAGCTCAAAGTAAAATATTATGGGAAAAAACACATCATCTTCTTTCCTCACAGTGTTGGCCAAGGAAAAACAATGAAGGCAATGGGTGTTCCAGTTAATTGGTGTGTGTAAAATATTCAAAAAAGAAAAAAAAATTGCAACAACCTTTTAAAAGAACATGCATCAAGCTTTGTTTCTTTTCCAATGGAAAGGAATAGAAACCCTCTCACCAGCTTCAATGAGAACTGGGCCAGACCCTGCAAGTCTTCCCATAAAACTTTCACTATGGAGAAGTTATACATTGGCATAGGCATTTCTGATTTATCTCCTGCTTTTTTCCTCCTAATAAATTGCAGCACATAATGTCTGAAAATTAAGTTTATAATAAAAAGACAAGTCACTGAGGCTTGCAACTGTGCAGTCAAAACTGAACAAAAGAGAATTAACATGCATAAGAAATTACGGGGTTTTTATTATGCAGCGAGTTAATTTAAGAGGTTTATAATAATTTAAACCTACCATAAAACATGAGAAATAATGGCAAAACTTCATTGGTTCAGTGGACCAAGTTAATCCTGAACTTTGCAATAGTTGTATTAATACTGTTTTTAATATTGCTTTTATGGCTTGCAAAGCAAAGCAGAGAGACAGAGAGACAAAAAACTGTGAAAAGCAGGAACAAACAGAATGTTGTCACAATCATACAGCTCCCATTTTGCATAGTTATTGTCACATTACTCACACTCAAAAAGCTTTCACGGCCATCAGTTCGCAAAAAGCTTGATTCATTGTTTGCATTACAACACCTTTATTTCTAAATTAACTCCTGCTAATGAAAATATCCAAGTATTTCTATCTAGATGAAACAAGACTAAAACTCAAAATATTCACCTGACTCCATGTGGATGAAATTAAAAGCACTCTTGACCTCTTGGATCTTGGTCACAACCCAAAGTTGCACCAGGATGTGAGCAAACAACAAGCCTTGTATCTTGGATTCACCAAGGAGAAAGTCTAGAAGCCCAGGTCAAGAGATAACCAGGACTGCTGAGTGTAATGTGGCACCATTCAAACAAGTATTTCAGTGCCATTTGGTACCTTACCAGTCTCCCTCTATCTCTAAATACCTCAAACAAACTGTCTGCCTTTTTCATTAGTGTACCACAAATAATAGGCATGTGTCTTCTACAGAAATACAGAAGATATAATCTATACACACCCAACCAATAAAAGAAAAAAATCTCATTAAAGAGCCTGAAAGAAATTAAAGTCCAGCAGAACCAAAAACAATTTCCAAATGTCTCAGCAGTGTAGGCTAGGCCATCTCCTAAACTTGCATCTTGTAATTAAATTGGCTTAAAGTTAAGAGCTTTGCTTGCACTGAGATTAGCATTTCTTACCTTTTGCCACATTTTGATGAAGAAGAGCTCTCCAGAAAAATTGAAGAAAACATTGGTGTCGTAGGCATCATCACCAATGTTGGAGATGAAAATATTAAGTGAGATGTTCCTCACAGCTCCCAGGGGCAGGTAGGCAGTTCTGTCATCAACACTGTAGGCAGAAACAGTTACATTGGTTTAACTCTGGTCAACTTTCTTACTGTGATCCTGCTTTCTTCCTGCTACAGAAGTATCAGAACTCAACTGTTTAAAAGCTCAGCAGTCAGAAGTTCAGGAATGTGCTATACTGCATAGTGCAGAAGGCCATACTAGAAATGAACAGCTCCTGACTCATGGTTTTGACACTATTTTGGAACTGTAGGAAAACGCCATGATTCCCACATGAAACTATTTCACATGACCTACTTTTTGTGATAATAAATTAATTAAAAACTGTAAAGCAATTGGACTGGGAAAATGGAACAGCTGCAAGATATTATGCCTGCATTCAAATACACAAGCTATATCAGTTTGTCTCTCAATAATTCAGACTTATTCTAGCAACTCTCTGAAAAATCATCTTAGAGTTATGCTACGGATAGAAAAAAATCTAAAGCAGGCTTAAATAAAATCCAGAAACTGGTGGAAATGAAAAAAAATGTGTGGAAATTGCAACAAGTTAACATTGAATGTGACTATCTTTCAGTAGATTTTATGCTGGACCTAACATGGTGGAGTCACCTTCTGCAAGTAGAATGTCAAGGGCAACATCTATATATCATGAATCAACACTGTTGCAATATGGCATCACAGATTATCTACAAACACAGACATGCACACATAGAGGTAAATATAGATATTCATGCACACACATTTATTATTTGGTATTTAATCCTTCTAGGCTGTTCAGAAAATGAGCTAACAAGTAGAAATAAAGGCTAAAGATAAATCACAAGAAAATACAGTCTCAATGCACAGATCTGCAAGTCTTAGAAGTAACAGTAACAGATAATATGAAATATACCAGGTATTCATTTAAAAATTAGCAAAAATAGCCAAATATTAAATTGAGTTGTTATCATAACTGGACTCTAAGACTATTCATACATCATGAAGAAACAGAGGCAGTTCCACAGAGAAAACACTGAGTAGATGGTCAGAAAAGGACAAAGAATTCCAGACACACAGCAGGGAGATGCTTGCAATTATTTCCTCTAGGGTACAGCCAGCCCAAAAGTAAGAAGGAACCACATTTCATTCACCCAATTTCTATAAAGGAACAGCTGTTCCAGTGACATACACATTGGCACACACTGCTTATCAGCAATTCTCTGAAGATGGCTGGTGTGCAGGCCAAGAGCTGTGCTTAACGGCAGCCTGACCCTCCCTTGCTACCAGCCCTCTTCTGACAGCCTTCTTCATGTTACTGCAGCCAGGACATTTGCATAAAAGCGGGAGTTTGTAGAAATTCAGTGTTTATAAACTGTTCAACATCTTCTGCCAATCATAGTTGTACCAGACATCCAAAGGCAGGGCTTGCGAGACTCCATCTGCCTGTGTGTACCAGAAGTTTCTAAATGTGGGTTTCTGATAATACATACCAAATCAGCCAGGGGCTATAGTGAATGAGAAGTTTGGAGGAAGATAGTCTAGACTCAGGCTTTAAAGCCAATGGCTATGGATTGTGAGTGTAACTTCACCGTGCAATGCAATATTTGTAGTATATTTTTTCCTGTATTTACTTCATTTCTGATGATCTTCATTTATTAAGCCCGCAATTATGGCTTACAGTTCAATGACAGCTTATTATGAGGAAGATATAAGTATCCAGGAAATGTGTCTGCTTTCTCATACTTAAAATCAACTGCAGAGATTGATTTTATTGATACATGGACATTTTGCTTTCAAAATATTAGTTCATTCTCATAATCAATTATCAGTGCAAATAAAGGTTTGCAAAAGTGTATGTAGTACAGGATCGACTGCAAAACTAATTTCAGTTGTTGCTCCTTATATACCATATATTGGCTCTTATTTGAAAGCATTTAACCTTTTGGCACCAATTTCAACACTTACTGTTGACAAACAGACAAATTATGAAGATGCTAAACAATCTGCTGGGATTTTCTAATAATCAAAAGTGCATACTTGGAAGCAAAAAAACCCCTAACCATTTATTACTGTGAACTATTTCTCTTGAACTTTATAATCTCACTTCTTGCAATCACTTCAAAACTTAATCAGCATCTGTTATATTCATTAGCAGAATCTGGAAGTATCACTCCAGTAAGCAAAGGAACGTTACAAGCTCTTTATCTTATGAAGAGTTGATATTAAATGCAATGTACGCTACAGAATGCTCTCTGAATTGCTAGTAGGAGAACTTTGAGATTTAACATAAAGTGAAGACAATTGAGAATACTCTCCTTCCTAATGAATAACTAAAAATTGTCATAATAAAATCATACTTAAAACTGATTCCACAAAATATAATGCAAAAATTAACACCAGTGGGTTGTGTCACTCCTTTCTGAAGCTACTACTTCGTTGTTCAAAGTGTATCATACAAAAATGACATTTTTCTCAGCAGAGAAAGAAAACCCACTTTTAAAAGTACATTGTAGATGCTCCTATACAAAATTCACACACTAATAAACTCAAAAAAAGTCTCACTGATTTTAGGCTGGCAGGTGAGTTCTCCCTCTGAAAGGCTGTAAGTCCCATAAGACTGTGCTATAAGCCCTATTTTAAAAGAGCAGCTTTCTGGGTCATTGAATCTGTGTACATCTGGAATTAATCAGGTTCACTTGCAGTGAGAACAGGGTTAGTAATCTCCCATTTACCGGGGAGCTTCACAGCCCTGTAAATTACTGCTTGAGAGAGTAATGTCACAAGTGAAGGCCTGCTATGGTGCTGGAACAGCTCTATTGCCAACCTGGTGCCATCCTCCTCCAGCACCTGCCACACATTAAGCACCCTCGCTGCCAAGTCAAAATATCTCAACTAAAGAATTTGTTGTCACCCTTGAGAAAGAGAAAGCAAACTAATGCCATCCCTTCATCTCAACAAGGTTTCTCAAACAATTCAAGAAACGTAATCAAGCAATGACTTTTTGTTTATATTGTCACGTATGAGAACTACAAAGCTGCCAACATTCTCAACATGATCCTTGTAATCTTGCTCATGTAATGGAAGAAAGGCTAAAACAAGACAAAACAAAACAAAACAAAACAAAAACCAAACAAAAACAAAAACAAAACAAATAAAAATAAAAATAAAATTAAATTAAATTAAAAAAATGTAGTGGTTTGACTCTGGCCCAAATGCCAGGCACCACGAAAGTAGCTTTCTCACCGTCCCCTGCCACAGCTGGGCAGAGGAGGGAAAAGGAAAAAATATAACCAATGTTTCATGAGTGAGAGAGATGAGGACTGGGAGACACCCTTCAAGGGCAAAGCAGGCTCAACTTAAGTTGCAAAAGTGAAATTTATTACTAACAGAATCAGAGGAGGATAATGAGAAGTAAATTAGCCCTTAGAATACCCTCTTCCCCCCAGCCCCTCTCTCCTTCCCACCAACCACACAGGGAGACGAGGCATGGGGATTTGGTCAGTTCATCACCGAGATGTTGTTCCACTGCTCTGGGAGAGGAGTCCATCACCTCTGAGACCGTGGGGTCCTTCCCACGGGAGACAGTTCTCTGGGAACTTCTCCGGCGTGGGTCCACACTCACAAGCTGCAGCCAAACCCCACCTGCAGCTTNTGCCGGACATGGTGGAAGCTTCCATCAGCTTCTCACAGGAGCCACCTCTGTGGCCTCCCTGCTTCCAGAAACGGGGCCAGGGCAAACCAACACATCCAACAAACCAAACCAAACCAAACCAAACAAAAAAAAAAAAAGGAAAAAGAAAAGTAAAGAACAAAAATAAGTGGGAAAATATCAAGAAATAATCAGTTAATTGGACAGAATACTACCATCTTGTTATATTAGGTACTACACCCAAAAAATGAACTGAGTAAAACTTTTGAGTAGACTGTAGAGGTATGTTTTCATTATATATAGGCAAACACATTTGTACACACATATATACAGATGCCTGAAGGATGTAAAGTTATCAATGTTTGCATGGAAAGAAAAAAAAAGGTTTAAATTCAGAAGTACTAAGTACTTCCCGCTTTCATTCACACTCCAAATTTCTGCCATAGTTTTGAATTCACTGACAATGGCAGTACACATTGAATATAAACAAAAATATTTAATTTACTTCTTAAGTGATTAAGGAAAGGAAAGCAAATTCCAGGATAAAACAAATATCTTTTTTGCATGCTTTAATGCTGTAATTGTTAATGTCCACACCACATCATTGCATTATAGTCAGTGAGCGAAGAAAGACCATCTGAAGAAGCCAAACTGAAAAGATCTGCAATCTTCATTTCTCCACCCCTCAAGATGCTGCTTTTTATTAACATGGGGCAGTGGACACATAATCTGCATTCCAAATGGTGTGCAAGGGCATTTTCTCTATTTCATATTTCATTTGTCTATTTCACCCGGGCAAATTTCTTTTAAAAGTGAGAAGGCAATCAGCCCTTCCTCTCAGCCTGTGCAGATCATACATAGGGCAAGGAATGTGGCAGGGCCACACTTACCCTATTATCTGGGTCATTGACTTTCCCTTTTGTATTAGGAACCTCTCTTTCCTTACAGCAAATTAACACCTACATGGATAAATCACCACTACTGCTCAATAGAGAGTGGAAGTTACAACTGTGGTCAATTAGACTGCAAATGGGAAAAAAACGTTTCAAACAACTGAAGTCCAATCGGTCCTCCAACTCCATCAGATGAAATTAAAGAACCCCACCTTTTGTTTTTAAATCAATAAAAGGTGTAAATCAACAAACACTGGTGCTGTGACAGATCCAAACAGATTTCTACCTTCACTAACCAGCACTGCAGTTGGTCTTTGTAGTTACTAGGATAATTAAATGCTAATTTTGTCTCCACAGACTCTTTGCATCAACCCTGAATACCTTTCTTCTGTTGAGTTTTTATATTGCAGGCTTCAGGGTTAGTCAAACTTCAGGAGGAGTTTTTGCAAATACATAAACCCCAAGGGCCATTGGAAAGCTGAAACCCTCAGCTTTTGAATGAATCTGGGAATTAATTTGATATCTCAGTGCAAAACTGAGAGATAGCAGCTCTATAAACAAATATAAACAAAAAAAATTTAAACAACCCCACAGGGAGCAAAGTTATTGGACTTTACTGCTTGGCCACATTGTCTTCTCATCTCATGCGCTTTCAAAATAATTGCATTGCAATTCTCTCTTGAAAGTTCACAGCCAATTTAGCCTAAGGACTGGGCCAAATATTCAAGATGCCTATTTCTGCATTAACTTATTCTGCATTAACTGAACTTCTCTCTTCCCTTTCTCATGCTTAAGTCTATGCTAGCAAAGGCACAAAAAGACCTTACACAGCTGATGACTAGAGCCTACCTGAGGTACATTAAGCTAGCTATGGCAAACTAGCACTGAGGCCATCAGATAATTTCATTCATGATTTTTTTCTGTATTTCTTAATCTGGTTCTCAAGCAGAGACTTTGTAGTGTGCCCTGAGTAGTACATAACATGAGGTGATAAGAAAAATATAATTGAGAATTCAAGGAGTGGTCAGCCAAGGTTCTGTGTCAGAAGAGCACAGGTTAAGAGTAGCACCATAACAATATTGCTCTTGATGGGGACTGAATAACAATGCTCCAGTGTTCCCCCTTAGGAAGGAACTAAATGTCCCATATGAACAAAAGTGCTTTCTGTGGTGAGCCCAGGACCATGGCCATAGAACTGCTTGTGCCAGCACCTTTTTGGCACAGGGCTGCTGTCTCTAGTGCTTCAGTTCCCATATATTTTACAATTCAGGAATATGGCATAGAGCCTTGCCTTTTCCATCTTTCCTACACTTTAATATTAAAAATGAATGCATTTGAGTAGCTAACAAGAGGTAGAAAGGGCAGAGGAATCAGAGGTGGGGGAAAACAGACATCACACAGCACTCTTTATTATGGTATAGAAAAAACAGCAATTCCTAATTACAGCTCGTTACCATATATTCAAAGCTTCTCTGGAAATTGTCCTCTTTTCCCCAAGTGTAGTTTCTCCCCCTTAAGTACAAAACAGACATAAATCCCAGCCATGTGTCCCTTCAAATTTTAAATTAAATGGACAGAATAGGGCCTAACATCCACATAAAAAATATCCCTTATCACTCTACAGAAATCTGGTGTCCTTTTATTATTATCAGTAATTTCAACTACACCCCAATGTTCTCAACCCTTTGTAAACAGAACTAAAGAATCAATGGGGCAAGAGCTGCCTCTGTTTTCACACAATGTTTACTCTAGGGTTCAGCTTTTGGCTTAAATCAAGCTGCTCTAGTTTATGAAACTGTGACATGAAAGGAAGATGAGGTACAACATCAGCAGAAGCTCTAGTCTAATCTAATCTTTCACCCTTGCAGTCACATATGAAACTAACATCTTTACAAGCAATCTTTGAAATCAACGTTACTGTGCTTCTGGGACAAATTTACCCTTCCCATGTGTGTGAAAGACAGCATCCTAAGGTTGCAATGCAAACAAAAACTAGTTACTAGTGGCAGAAAGAAATGCAAAAGATATATGGTATCAGGCATGTAGGTGAAACTGCATGCATCAGCTTGACATGAAAAAAAACCTCCATATTTTCCCTATTTGTTAAAATATTTGAAGAGCTCTGTTAAAGTACGTGATTGTTGACCATAGACTGAAATTTGAAGTTGAATCAAGAGCACTTTATAATATACTATTTCTAGAAATTAGATAATTAATGAAGTCATCATGCAAACCAATGTGTTTACCATAAAAATTGTGCCTTGCTATTAGATAGCTTCAATTGCTTATCCTGTTCCTAGGATGCCAGGGTGCAATATGCAATTTAAAAACCATACTGAGCTAAGCATTGATGAGAAAAGAACATCAGTGCCCTATCCAGTAGGATATTACTTTCAGAAGTCACTAAAAGGCAGTTAAACAGAGAGAAAACATTAGAAAGAGTACAGCTTTGTTACTTATGGCAATTTGTTTTGCAGTAGCAGGTGTTATACACCAAGAGTAAGCTATGTCTAAATGTCAAACATGATAAGCAACATATCCCCGTATCAGCACATTTCCTCTACAGCTCACACAAAACCAGCAAGAGGATTTACCTGGTGATCTATGGAGAACCTCAGACTTACCAGATTTTGCAACTTCAATACATAATACAGAAAAAGTTCATGTAGCTCCATCACAAAAGACAATGTATATATACATATACATGCACATCTGTACCATCAAGATGTATACTACAAATGCAAAACAGAAGTGCATCTACTTCTCATTGTGATCTGTGACATTATCAAGAATTTCCACCTTTTGAGGCAGCTGATATATGACAGCGCTTCCTGAGGTTAAGCTTTTGTTTTGTTAGCTTTATGCTTTAGTTGCTAGAGCAACAGTGACTTTAAATATCTTAAGCCCATAAAATACTGATGTTGAGATGTTCACAAGGACAGTCAGGTTACACAGTAACCCAGCAATGAATTCAGATTATATGAAAGAACATTTCTTTCGGGTCTAGTTTAAAATAACAAATAAGAAAATCATACTCCAGTAGATACAGTTAAATGATTCGTACAAAACAAAACCAGTGTTTAAAAAGGAACAAGACTGGCTTGTACAATATTCTTGACTGATCATCACTGACCTGTTACTAGAAAATAGAGACTGGGAATCTGTATTCTTGTATAAGATATGTAGACTACTCTGGTTTATTAGCACTCATCACTTGATACGTCTATTACCATCCACATGGGCTCCATCACTCTATTTTCAAAAAGAAGAGGAATGTCCACTGTTATGAAGCTGGGCTTATTTATTTTGAGAGAGATTTATGAACACAATGAACCAGATAGGAACCAAGAAACCATTTCTTCATCCCCATTCATCCTCAACAACAGAAAACATTCACTTATGCTTTGAGATTATGCTCTCACTGCAATTTGCACTACATCCTGATTAATTATGGGCTCTCCCTTTCAGGAAACTGCAAATCCAACCCCAGATGAGTTACAACAGAGTTTTCCATATGCCTCACAAACTCAGCATTCAATACACTATCAAGTGTCTGTAGGCAAAAGATAAATAAAAGATAAATAAATTAGAAATTGGAATTCTGCTTCATAGCTTCACCAAAGAAGCTAAATTCCAAATGGAATTACAAATATACATGAAATGGTAGTAAATAGTTTTTCATTGCACCCTTTGCAGTGCAGCAAATCACTTTTAAATAACATTAAACTATGCTATAATTTATGAAAGCACTTAAATTACATCACGAGACTTGGTATGACTTTCTGGAAAAAAAAAAAAAAAAGAAGCAATGTATTTGTATCTGTTTTCTCAGTGTTTCATCATTTTTTTCTCCTTAAAATATTTTTGGTAGTTTAAAAGATCATGAGCTAGGACAGCACTGGGTATTACCAAATAATCAGTGGGCAGCACATGAGTGCAGTTATGGTTCTATATTTGTGCCCTGAGAGTTGGGAATATCCATATTGGCATACACAGTTTTTTACACACAGGGCCTTGACTGTCAAGACCACTTGCCTAGCAGTAGAAATGCTAAACCATAATATTTGCTAATTTCAATTTGGTTGTTTTTTGTCAAGCAGATATGAGTTTCATCTGAGCAACTCTGCTACAGGATAGACTGTCTAGGGTAAATATAATGCCAGAAATATTGCTGAAAGAAGTGTTTATTCAATGAAAGATAAAATGAGTGAAAACAATTCTTCATCTGCTATGAATGAAGAGGAAGGGGAAAACAGATATTACCAGAGCATATAATTAAGCTCAACAAAAAAGGATATTGTGTTTCCTCATCATGACTGTTTTGTCAAGATGCACTACAGGGGCATACTCAATGGGCATACTATGAAACATGCTTCTTCTCTGGAAACAAATCTCCATTGTATGATCAAAGGAGGGTAAGTGCTGAGGTGTGAGTGTGGCCAAATTTATCAAGGAGCTTTGCTTCCCACATTAAACCACAGGCTTGCAGCTTTTCTTCGTTGCTTTGCAAAAGTCTATGATCAGTGAAAACCTTTACTAACTTTTTTAATAAACATTACTATATTAATGAGATACACTCAACAAGCTTTGAACTTTCTGATTGAAATTTTATGTTATTGCTCCTTCCATCAGAACACACTGATTTTCTGCTGTTACAACACTAACTCATGTTTTATGCTGTTACACCTTGTGCTGGTGAAAAGCAAACTGGAAAAAGCCATCATATCACATTTTTACCTATGATTTCTGGATTCTTTCAGCTCAGGTTCTGTACTAATTTGACAAGTCAAATGAAACTTCTGAGCTTCATTTTTCAAGTCAGATACGTAATATCTGATAAAGTGCCTACTGAACCAGAGAGAGTCCTTCCTCTGATTTTAATAGTTCCATGAGCATATTCATCCTTATATCTATACACAGTCAGTTTTTCAGTAGCATAAATAGTTCCTATGCAAAAGTTTTCACTCTTCAATAATACAAATAATATGCTTATAAACTTCAGAGTTGTAAGCTCAAAGTCTGTAAGCATATTCTCCTTTGTCTTTTCAGAGAGGCTTCGGTTAAGTACTTCAATATTACATCCTAAAACATCACATCAAATCATTTACCTGCTTATCATACACAGAGCCATGCATACGACAAAAGAGGTTACAGAAATAAAAGAAGTGTTGGCATAAAAAATGTTAATCCTTTAGTAAGTCGGAAAAGGAATTTATATGGAAAAAAGGCAAAAACAATCTTCCAATGAACTGATCAGATAATACTGGAAAATACTTTTTCTTTAGTAAAATAGTAAATTACTATTTCATTAAAATGGAAACATTTTAAACTCGATGAAATTTTTGACAGACTGCAATTTTGTCCCTTCTCTGGCTAATTTCAGAGAACTTAGGAAAGGAGAAACAGCCCAACCCACAAACCTGACCTTTCAATTGGAAAAGGACATTTCTCAATAAACCCATTTCATGACAGAACTTTTGAAAGTGTTCAGTTCAACTCAATTAAACCCATAATTTGGAAAAACTAGAAAAATTCTGCAAAACTCCTTTGGCTTCCTATGACTTTTGCTTCCAATTTCACATTTCAAAAAAATGAAACTATTTTAAGCAGTTGTGCTGGTTTGGACACAAATTCAGGAGGAAACAACCCAAAAAGGGCATCTCTCTCCCTCTCTCCTGCCTGCCAGGCAAGCAGGTCCTGGCAGCCCCTCCCCCACGGGTTCAGGAAAAGAATTTCTCAAATGAAAGCAAAAAATGTTATTTATTTAACAAAAAAGAGTTCCCCCACCCCCAGGCACAGGGCAGAAAAGGACACTGAACTCCCCTCCCGTCCCAGAGGTGGAGGCTGGTGGGTTTCCCACAGTTCTCTCACTTATCTCTTATGCCCAAGGCCTAAGCAGAGTCAGGCCCCGCCAAGTCAAGGAGGTGCAAAGTCCCAACCAAGCGTCCTGGAGATGGTGAGCTGGTCTCAGATGAAGAAAACAAGCCAAAAACAGTCCACAAAGGAATAGAAGCCCCTGAGGCAGATCTCAGTCCCTCTCCAGCCAAAAGCCAAAGGTTGAGCACCAACTCCCCCCTCCTCCGCTACTAGCAGCGGGGAAAAAAAAAGTCTCCAGCTGGGTAAAAACATGCGAACATTCTGGCTGCAAGGTCAAGTGAGCCGCTTTGAAGAGTCCTCCTGGCTGCAGTTTAAAGGTACAAAAAAACTTCCAGCGGGCAATGGGGAATACAGGATTGTCACAGAATCATCCCAAGACAGCAGTATATACAGGAACCCACCCCAGCCAGTCTGTAGGAGAACACAAATTTAAGCCTAATGAATGGTGGCATTTGAAAATTCTCTAAACCAACACATAAAAGCAAGCTGCTTCTTCCTAATAGCCAAACATCAGTCAGAAGTACTCAGATGGATCAGCAATTCTGTTCTAATAATGGATAAAAGTTAACCTCATGTCAAATAAATGTATGAAAGACAGACTTCCTCTTGGAACCTTCTTAGGAATAACGATATTTATTTAAGCATTTTCTATCCAAGGGGGCTCATAATCCTGTGTTTACAACCCAATTTACATTTCATACACACAGATTGTGATGGAACACAGCAATTACATAACATTCACAACATCATCTTTCTTTCCTCTTGTTTTTGGTAAAGCTGCTCTGCTCATTGCAACACACAGGCTATCAGTGTATTTACAGAGCTATACACGATTTCCTTCCTAGCTGTATCTCACATGGAAGCAATCACCCATTCTGCTCTGGTCTTTTTAGCTAGCTTGTTTATTACGGCTGGAAGAAAGTCTATTTTTTCAAACACCTTCACTGTTCCTCAAATGTCTTCACACTTCTCACCTGGTTCCTGTTACAACCTAAAAAGGCTTCATAACTACCATTGCCTTTGCAGAGAGCCAGTCAGATGGATAGGCATCAGGTCAGGAGCCAAAACTGCATTGGTATGTCAGACAAGACCTCCTTCAGCAAGTTCAGGTTCCCCTTAAAAGACTAAAGAGCTTTTTTCCCACATAAAGTACCAAATGAATGTACGCTAGGGAGATATAAACTTCTGCAAAACTCCTACTTCAGAGTTTACCTCAGCACATCTTGAGGAAATAGATGCAGTTCAGCTTCTAAATAAACATCTATGAGAGGTTCAATAAAAATGTGCTAGTTGCTGCAGAAATCTGATAGAAAAGACATTTACTGTGCTGAGAGAACAGAGTGAGGCATTAAAGTCAAATAATAGGTAATAAATATATTTTGAACACTAAAAAATATTTGACAATAATAATTAACATTTTGATTTTCACTAATGAATTGCTGGAAAGGAATGCTGGACTAAATTATGGTCAAAAAAAAAAGTTTATTGCAACATATTCTATTCTGACTTCCCTTACAGTTTCAGGTTGTGTCATTGAAGTTACTGATAAGGAATACATACATATATTCTTTACACTACGACACTTTTAAGTATCTTCCTTTAGAAATCACCAACACCACTATCCATAGGATATAACTGCATGGATAAGGCCAGATTTTTGCCATCTCCTATGACAGCTGCAAAACTCAACACCTGGAGAATTGAGTCATGCTTCTGTGTCATGCTGCCAAAACTTCATGTCTTTATTCTTTAAGAAAAATGTATTTGAGAACAGTCATCACTGGAAAGATGAAATGCTTCTCTTCTGCTCATTCAGTTTCTCCTAACAATGCCTTCATCAAGTCCCCAGCACACTCCATAGCTATTTTTTCTTATTTTTAATTGCCATCTGTAGTTTTAGGCTAATACTCCTATGAGAAAGTCCAGGCCAACCACTAGAAAGAACATTTGTAGCAATACTAGCACACACACTGTAGCTCTTTTTACATGCTAGCTCATAAAGTCTGCCATACAGCGTTCAATCCTCACAGTTTCTTTGCCAGGTCAGTTTTCCCCTCTTGTGCATGTTCTTGCTGACAGAGGTGGCACAGGTAAGAGGCATGAAGTCCCACTGGCAAGTTTACAGCCACAGTGCTGGAGAATGCCCATAACCATCCCTACGCAGATATTTCCATGTTGAAGAAAGACTGGTTTTGTTGAAGCAATTTTGCTTAGATCACAGAGAGGATTAACCTCAAGACAAGTCAGAACACTAAAGAGAAGTTGGTTGGAAGGAATTTCTAAAGGTCAGAAAATCCATTCTAATCCTCCTCAACACATGACTACTGCCAGGAGCAAATGAGGTCAGCAGGAACCTTATCCAAACTAGTTCTAAAATCCAGCATAGCAGAGCACATCATCTCAGCACATCTCATTCCTGAGTACCATGAACTGTCTACGCAAGAAGGTTTTTCCAAATCTCTGGTCTGAACCTGCCAAGCCACAGTTCATGATTCTTACCATGCTCACTATCTGTCATAAGCAACAAGAGTTTGGCTTCTTTGTCCAGCAATCTCTTCAGGAAGCAGGGATGTGTTTGCATGGAAACTGATGCTAATGAACATGCGCAAGCCTTAGAAGAGATTTATCTGTTAACAGAAAACAAACTTTTTTTCTTTCCAGAATAAGTGCATCTTAATTCTTCTTCAATCCAATACAGCATGTAACCTTGGTCTTCAACTCAAGTCACCAAGAACTCCTTTCACTGTAACAGAAACATTCAAAAGGAGAACACATCCCATCTCTAGCTTCCTATATCTTTGCAAAAGCTTCCAGATAAAGTTAGAAGGCTTTAACATTTTTTTATCATCATCTGCTTCCAAAGAGTCCTACCCTGTCCTCTTCTATGAATTCGCAGCGAAAGGTTTCAGCTTGCCCAGCAGCACTATTTCCACATGCAGTGGCACCTCGACAACATTAAATAAGGCAAACCCAATCATATCTGGTCAGAACAGCAGTGAAGTTTCTAACTAACACATGCAGATTTGCTTGATTTTAGCACTTTGGATAAATGGCCATTTATTATGTTGTCACTTAGACTGAGTGTTAATATCCTGGGCTGTTTAGTTGTTATTTATCAAAATTAAATGCTCTCAATTTCAAGAGAGAAGGAATATCCCAAGAAAATTAAAGTCAGAGTAGGCCTGGTTAGCTCTTGCCAGCAGAGGCTGGTTTTCCCATTATTCATTTGGTATGTAGGTGTGCGGGTTTCAGCTGGGGTAGAGTTTATTTTCTTCACAGGGCTGGTATGGGGCTGTGTTTCGTATTTGTGCTGAACACAAGGCTGATAATACAGACATGTTTCTGTTATTGCTGAGCAGGACTTACACAGAGCCAAGGCCTTTTCTGCTTTTCATACTGCCATGCTGTCAAGGAAGCTGGGGGTGCATGGGAGGTTGGGAGAAGACACAGCCAGGATAGGTGACCCCAACTAATGATGCCATGTAATATTATGATCAGTATATAAAGTGGGAGGAAGAAGGAGGAAGCGGAGACATTGTCTTCCCAAGTCAGCATTATGTGTGATGGGGCTCTGCTCCACTGAAGATGGCTGAACACTTGCCTGCCCATGAGAAGTGGTGATTTAATTCCTTAGATTTGTTTGTGTGCATGGCTTTTGTTTCCTGTAAAAAACTATTTTTATCTCAACCCACAGGTTTTCTAGCTTTTACCCTTCTGATTTTCTCCCCCAGTCCCTCTGGTAGGGGAGTGAGCGAGTGGCTACATAGTGCTTGGTTACTGGTTAGGGTTTCATATCTTCAAAGCTGGATGCCATCTTTCAACTGGGTCACTCTAATGATTCGAATGCTTCATGGGTGAACTCTGTATCACAGTAGCTTGTGCAGTTCCTGAGCTCATAGGAATGCAAACAATTCTCTTGATGATAATGTAATCTGAGCTAACTTCCTATGCATATATATGCTGTAACCAGCACACATTTGAAAGCATATATAGTGATGAACAACACTATACATTGCCATATATAGCAAGGTGTAGTTTGAGCAGCTTTTGGCTCTAACATACTACAAATTTAAGAAAAGTGTATAAGGACAGCCAGTTGATGTAGCAGAGAGCCCTTTGTCTAAAAGCAAGAGGATGATGGAAGAACAAGGCAGGTACAGAAAGGCATTTTGCTGATACATTTCTGCAGCTTTCAGAATTCATTTTGCCATTTCACTACTTGTGGGTTGGACAATGGCCAAAGGCCAGCGCACTCATGAAAAATCATTCATTCATTCATTTTTCTCTGCTATAGTTGAAGAGAAGAGGGGAAAAAACAATTTTTAAAAGTTCACGACATGAGATAAGGATTAGGAGAAAACACTTTAAGGGCAAAACAGGCTCAAAACTTTAACAAACTATAAAGAAAAATTTACTAACAGAATTAAAATAGGATAATGAGAATGAATATAAACCTTCAGAATACCTTTCCTCCCCCGCCTCGCCACCCTTTTTCCCTTCCCACCAACAGTGCAGGGAGACAAAACATAGTGTTTTTCGTCAGTTTGTCACTTCTTCAGTTCATTTAGGGAGAGGAGCCTCTTTTGCTATGCCATGGGGTCCTTTCCCATGGGAGACAGTTCTTTGTGAACTTTTCCAACATGGTTCTAATTTTCACAAGAGCAGTCCCGCCCAACCTGCTGCATAGTGAGACCCTCCCACAAGCAAAGCTGTCTTCCAACAGCTGCTTTTCTCGTGGGCCATTAGTACTATCCTCTGTCTCTGGAAGCGAGGGTTCTCTCTCTCTGTTCAAGCCTTTCACAGCTTCTCAGCATCCACACGCTCCAGTGCGAGAACCTTTTTTCCCCCCCATGTACATCATGAATTACAGGGAAATAGTTTGTTGTAGTATAGTCCTCACCACGGCTTGCACAAGAATCTCAGCTCTGATGCTCAGAGCACGTCCTCCGCTCCCTGCCTCCTTTGCACCGACCTTGGTGTTGCCACATTGTTTTCTTCTGGTGTCTTCACTTTTTTCTTCTCTCTGACTCAGGAGAGAATTGGTGTTTGTAGGCTTGTTTGTTCTGAAGTTGAATCAGTTGGAAAGTTTTTATAGAGTTCTGCGGCATTGAAAAGTTGGTTCCGTCGGGGCTCTGCATTGGGGTACTGCTCTCCATGCCTCTTGTTGCTGGTCACATGGTCCCCACCAGCTGCCAGCTCCATTCAGTGCTTCTCCTCATGTGGGGCGCCAAACAAGAGAAAAAAATTGCTGCTTCTTTTGCCTTTCTGTCCGCAGCATGGCTGAAAGCTGCTGAGCAGATGAAGTTCATTGTGAGCCACGCTGAGATGGCAGCGACCGCACGGTGCTGCCCCGACTGCGCAGTCCTGGCTGCGCGGCTGCTCCCAGCCTTGGCTGCTGGGCTGCTCACAGTGCCGGGATGGCCCTGGTGGCACGGCCCTGGCGGTCGCCTTGGAGAGGGCCCCGACCCCACCAGGAAGGGGCCTGGCCAGCCCACTGTGAAGGGCCCTGACCCTGCTGAGAAGGGGGCCAGCTGGCCTGCTGGGAAGGGCCTGACCCAGTGGGCCCCAACCACTCCTCAGAGGCAAGGAAGAAAGAGGACTTCCCATGGTTTTTTCCTTCCCTAAATATGTTATTATAGAGGCGTTAGCAGCTTTTCTAATCGGTTTAGCCCTGTGCCTATTCTCAGAACCAGCCAGCAATTGGTTTTTCCAGGCACAGAGGAAGCTTTTAAAAGCTTTTCACAGAAGATCACTTCCGTGGCTGGCTTCTTCCCTCCTCACCAAAAATCAACCCATACAAAAGCACCACATAGCCCACAGACTCATTTCCTGAGGCCTGGTTTGCATACAGTCCACCCCAGCCAAGGGGGGAGGAGGAGAGTTTTGGGTGTGTGTCATAACCTCTAGTCAGAGTTAATTTAACACCCACCATTCCTTACACAAGCTGGCTCAGTAAACTCCCCCACACCCTGAGAAGGCCACATCCACAAGGGACATTCATATGAGAGGCAGCTGAGGAGGCATCATAAACCATTAGACCCTGAAAGAGCCCCTTAGACTCATTCCTGAGGCCCTGTACCAGAGGACTGCATATTATACAAACTGATGCAACAGATCCAGAGACTGATGCAAGAGACAGTGTCAAACTTACCCCCTGTTCCCAGAGGAGGTAGCTGGGCATTCCTACCTGGCCCAAACATATATTAATCCATTGAACTCTGTTTTGCAGGACCCTCACCATCAAGAAGACCAGAAGAAGAGGATCAATGAGACACCATTGGGATCCATGGAGTGGTGATATTTTCTACTTACTCTGTCTTCTCTGTCACTGTCTTTCCCTGCCCCACCCTTCTCCTATTTATTTCTCTCTCTTCCCCCCCCCTCCACATTCACTGTTAAATAAAATCCATAATATTTGCCTTGGCATATGGTTTTGTTTGCACCTTAATTCAAGCAGAGGCATCTCTCTAATAATTTTAATAACTGGATCATAACAGAAGTCAGTTGCCTGGAGTCGTTTAGCAAAAAGGTCTTTGGTCCTATGTGCCATCATGTCTTCCTAGTATGCCATGCACATCTCCCTTTTTTTATCTTTCTAGGGATGCCACACTAAAATTATATTTACTGTATACCTGCAGACTGGTAATCTGTGCTTAGTTCCTAGTAACACAATGTGCTGTCTCTGGGTGATGCACATTTCTACCTCATTTGCTGCTTTCCAAACTGTTGAGGAATACACCTGGTCCAGGTAGCCCAGTTTGCCAGCTGCAAATTGAGATGCAGATTGAGCTCTGGGTAGGAGCCTGAGACAAGAGGCTGTGNGTCCCGCCCAACCTGCTGCATAGTGAGACCCTCCCACAAGCAAAGCTGTCTTCCAACAGCTGCTTTTCTCGTGGGCCATTAGTACTATCCTCTGTCTCTGGAAGCGAGGGTTCTCTCTCTCTGTTCAAGCCTTTCACAGCTTCTCAGCATCCACACGCTCCAGTGCGAGAACCTTTTTTCCCCCCCATGTACATCATGAATTACAGGGAAATAGTTTGTTGTAGTATAGTCCTCACCACGGCTTGCACAAGAATCTCAGCTCTGATGCTCAGAGCACGTCCTCCGCTCCCTGCCTCCTTTGCACCGACCTTGGTGTTGCCACATTGTTTTCTTCTGGTGTCTTCACTTTTTTCTTCTCTCTGACTCAGGAGAGAATTGGTGTTTGTAGGCTTGTTTGTTCTGAAGTTGAATCAGTTGGAAAGTTTTTATAGAGTTCTGCGGCATTGAAAAGTTGGTTCCGTCGGGGCTCTGCATTGGGGTACTGCTCTCCATGCCTCTTGTTGCTGGTCACATGGTCCCCACCAGCTGCCAGCTCCATTCAGTGCTTCTCCTCATGTGGGGCGCCAAACAAGAGAAAAAAATTGCTGCTTCTTTTGCCTTTCTGTCCGCAGCATGGCTGAAAGCTGCTGAGCAGATGAAGTTCATTGTGAGCCACGCTGAGATGGCAGCGACCGCACGGTGCTGCCCCGACTGCGCAGTCCTGGCTGCGCGGCTGCTCCCAGCCTTGGCTGCTGGGCTGCTCACAGTGCCGGGATGGCCCTGGTGGCACGGCCCTGGCGGTCGCCTTGGAGAGGGCCCCGACCCCACCAGGAAGGGGCCTGGCCAGCCCACTGTGAAGGGCCCTGACCCTGCTGAGAAGGGGGCCAGCTGGCCTGCTGGGAAGGGCCTGACCCAGTGGGCCCCAACCACTCCTCAGAGGCAAGGAAGAAAGAGGACTTCCCATGGTTTTTTCCTTCCCTAAATATGTTATTATAGAGGCGTTAGCAGCTTTTCTAATCGGTTTAGCCCTGTGCCTATTCTCAGAACCAGCCAGCAATTGGTTTTTCCAGGCACAGAGGAAGCTTTTAAAAGCTTTTCACAGAAGATCACTTCCGTGGCTGGCTTCTTCCCTCCTCACCAAAAATCAACCCATACAAAAGCACCACATAGCCCACAGACTCATTTCCTGAGGCCTGGTTTGCATACAGTCCACCCCAGCCAAGGGGGGAGGAGGAGAGNTTGAAAAGTTGGTTCCGTCGGGGCTCTGCATTGGGGTACTGCTCTCCATGCCTCTTGTTGCTGGTCACATGGTCCCCACCAGCTGCCAGCTCCATTCAGTGCTTCTCCTCATGTGGGGCGCCAAACAAGAGAAAAAAATTGCTGCTTCTTTTGCCTTTCTGTCCGCAGCATGGCTGAAAGCTGCTGAGCAGATGAAGTTCATTGTGAGCCACGCTGAGATGGCAGCGACCGCACGGTGCTGCCCCGACTGCGTGGTCCCAGTCACGCGGCTGCTCCCAGCCTTGGCTGCTGGGCTGCTCACAGTGCCAGGACAGCCCTTGGAGACGTGGCCCCAGCTGCTGCATCAGAAAGGGCCCTGACCCCACCAGGAAGGGCCTGGCCAGCCCACCGGAAAGGGCCCCAGCCCAGCAGACCCCTCATCACTCCTCTGAGGTGAGGAAGAAATAGGACTTCCTGCAGTTTTTTCCTTCCTTAACTATGTTATCTTAGAGGCATTACCAGCTTTTATAATGGCTTAGCCCTGTGCCTATTCTCAGACCCAGCCAGCAATTGATTTTTCCAGGCACACAGGAAGCTTTTAGCAGCTCCTCACAGAAAATCACTTCAGTGGCTGGCTTCTTCCCTCCTCATCAAAAATCAACCCATACAAAACCACCACACTACTATATACAGTCTCAGCACTTACAGTATCCCGAACAGTCAAATCCACAGATTAATCACACACTTCATGAAATCATACCTCCTTGCCTGTTCTTTTCATTGCTCTGAATAGTTTAATGGGATTAGCAAACTTTATCATCTTGCTATTCAGTTCTAGCAGATTATATTCCTCATATAATTTGTTAATGTGCTAAATAACACTAGCACAGCTTTCTCCACCACCAAAACCAACTCTTTACACTTTTTCTCTGTTGATTATCTTTTAATTAGGTAGTAGTACTCAGGGCACCATTCCTCTCAGATCTGGGCAACATTTTTGGTGAGAAAGTCTTTTGCAAGCCAAGGTAGACAATCTTAACCAAACCACTCTATCCACAGGTCCAGTGACATTTTCAAAGAGCTGCAGCAGACCTGAGAGACAGCACTTACCCCTGCCTTCCCATAAATATCCTCTTTATTTCCATTCAATATATGTGTGCAGCATTAATTGCATTCTTTCTAAGAATAAGTCCATCAAATTTAGTCAGAGGTGATTATGTAGACAAAGGTATTAACATAACCTTGTGAACAGCGAAGTCAAATGTTTTGTGCAGATAGTAATAAATGAGTCACGTTTTTTGGTCTTTCAAAAAAAATTTGCTTTTACACAGACTTACCATAATCAAGAATAATGTGGAAAAATTGTGCATGAAACACATGGGGCTGGAAAAATTCAAGACAGCACTTGTTTAAAATCAGAATCCATAGCATATTTCTTGGTAATTTTATATGCAATAATAACAAGAATCTGTTTTTGTAAGAGACATTCATTGTGCTATATTTCTTAATAACTGAAGCTTACAGAGCCCTTTAGCTAAAGAAAGTCCACCCTGTGTAGAGAGATTTAACAATATTCTGTTTATTTCAAGACAGGACTTCAGGTAAAGAACGACTCGGTAAAGAAAATTTGAAAGCATTTGTTGAATATTTTGCTATATAAATGTAGAAACTGTATTTGAATATCCTAAGCTCTTATGAGAGATGTGACTTCTAAATTGCCAAGATAACATAAATAACAGTTGTAAAAACAAACAGCCTAACCAACCCCAACCGCAGCACTTACTGCAATGATTACTATACACTGACTGATAAGTTTTAGGGTCTGTCCCTTGCTATTTATTCCTCAAATATAGACCAAAATCCTTCAGTAGCTTCTCTAATCCACACAGACACATATCTAGCTCTCAACAGATTTTGCTCACCACAAAGACTGAATCAAATATCCAGACTAACTGCTGTCAAAGCTTGGACTCTGTAGCTTGAGACCTAACCTTGCTCCTAACCAATCTCCCAAAACGTTCCTGTGGATTTCAGTCATGTCTGGAGAAGTCTGCAACTTCTCAAACTTGACTAGTTCAGTTTTATCTCCAAGTACTGATACAGCATGCTGTAGATTTATATAAAGGATATCTGTGACTATTACTTCTTCTATTTTTGTTGTTTTGTTTGGGTTGTTTCTTTTTTGTCTTTCACTCTCTTTCCTGACCTGAAAGTAAAGCACTTAACAGATTCTCCATCAAATAGCAAAATCTCTGGCATACAATTAAATAACTCCCATCCACATGTCCATCTCTAAAAGTACTGAAAAAAAAAAAATAGGAAAGAGAAGTCATGTGAAGTTCACCTTTAGCCTCATTTATCCCCAAATTGAATTTACATCCAGGTAAAACAATATGCATTTTCCTAGGATCACCAGTCACAAAAGAGATCATAAACTTCAGCTCTGATCTATTTGATGAGTTTTATTATCCCAGAAGAAAGTGAAATCAGACACTCATCCCCAAGTTGCAACAAGAAGAATTTGAAAGGAGCAGTATTTAGAAGAGTTTGCAAAACTGCAAGTTGAGAAACAGAAAACAATAGTTTGAAGATAATTTGCCATGTTCAGAGGGTTTTTTTTAACCTTACATGTGACAGAATAAACTGCTTTTCTTAAGGCAGTTTTACTCCTACTATGTCATGAACAGTATTTTATTCTCTTTGAAAAATTATGTGTTCCACAATGGTACTTGATTTGAGCATGCATCTTTACTTTCTTTGCCCCTCTCTGCTATTCTATTTGTTTTCTCTGTTTTTGTCCCTTGTGACTGTTAAGGTGAAGGTGTCTTGCACTTTATGTGACCAGAGCCTACCACTACAAGAGTTCAGATTCTATGTACATCTCAAGACCTTTTGCACTAAAAATGACATCACTGTCATCATATTTCTACTCTGGATCTAAAATATCTGTTTGTATCAATGCCATTCTACGTAAAATGTATGGCATACTAGTTCACAAGAAAGAAAATAAAAGTTCACCTACTCACCCAGATAGCAACAATTTACCCTGAAGTTTCAAATCAGCAGCACAGTCATCAGATTCACAGTTCCTCTCAAAAACAGTCTGTGAAAAGCAGAGGAAAAAACTGTTAAAACATGAAAAGAGTAAGATCAAAAATCAAAGAAGGAACATGCTTGGATGAAACAAAAATAAGACTAAAATCTGTGATACAGGGATATATGGTGTGAGTGTTAAGAAAATTCAAGATGAAGTAAATCTTATCTCTGTCAGAACCGGTTTTATTCTCTTCTAACTGAACAAGAATTTTCATCAAAACCAGACTCTCTCTCAAAGGTTTTCCTCAATCCATTCTCCCTTCTCATCTGACAAGAATAACTGCTCATACAATATTTCTGTCATTCTTCTTTCTCTTCCCCAGCTATGTGCATGAAAATGAATCAGCAAGTGAAGTATTTCTGGAACTAATTCAGTCCTAAGGATTGCGAGTAAGGAAATCATACAGCAAACATTTTCCCTAGCTTTTATATATGGCAGGAAACATTTCTGCCATCATGTAAGCAGTAGAAAATTACAAAGACTGTTATGTATCAGTGATACTCTCAAATAATGGAATCACTGTCAATCTTGTGAACTCTGGTAATACTGAGAAAATATAACAGATTGATAAAGCTAAGAACTATGAAGGGACAACATATGAGCATACTATTTAAGTGGCAAAAAGAAGGGCATACATGAAAAGTCTGTGAACCTATACAAATCTCTGCTGTAGTTTGCCATGGCAAATGAGACAGCCACCAGAAAGTGAAAGAAGAGAACAGGAACATGCTCTTGGCATCAAAGAAACCCAGATGCCATCAAGATCATGGTTACTTGCCCCTGCTATTTAGACCACAGACCAATACCTTTTTAAACTTAAGGCTAGACTTTGCAGGCTGGAGGACTCATTCTTTCAGAGTTGTAATGCTCTTCAGCTTTACCAAATATTTGAATACCCAATATGAATGTTGCCAACACTTTTCAGCTGGGAAACTTGACAATCCACTGATCTCTTCCTTTCATATGAAAGTTCCTTTCTACAGGCTTCATGACTTTTATTACTGAAGAAAATATATTTCAATCATAAATGCAAGGACAGGGAAAATCTGTGCAGGACACACATAGCGGTCAGACTGGGTTGGAGACTGAGAAGGCAAAAAAATGCAAATCATACTGAGTTAGTACATTTTTTAAGAGCTCTGCCCAACTGAATCAGGACTGGAAAAAGACTTGAATCTTAAGCCTAGAGGGCATAGAGACTTCTAGTCCTTTGCTTTACAGGAAGGTCCTTTTTCTATGTTGTCTGAGCTCCCCAAAAAGGAGTGGACCTTTATGAAGTTAATTATTATGATGCTGAAATGTTTTTTGCCCTTTTGCTTTTATATTTCCATCATATATATTCATAGCTCTATTGTTATACAGTTATAGTGCCTAGCTAGCCTCAGTACTTTTCTCTTCCTTTTTCCTTCCCTGATAGACAGAAAGAGAAAACACATTCCAGAGGCTCCAAGCCAGGGGGTCCAAGGCCCCTATCCTACCTTGGTTCTTCTTGAGAGCCAAGGCTGAAAGCTCTTCAAGACACTTTTTCATAAACAAAATTTAGTTCCTATCTAAGGGGGGACGATTTAGAAAAGGGTTGAACCAGGTAGGAATTACCTCACCACTTATGTCTCTAATTGGGGATTTTTGTCAGTTGTGCTAATTTGCTAAACTTATAAAGCTATATTCACCCCATGTGGGGGTGGGCATTTTCCGTATCTGCGCCTGGAGGCCTCCAGTGAAGATCAGCCTTTATATTACCTCCTATACTAATATTGTCTTGAAAGTGTGTTGTTTTATTTCTAGGTTCTTCAAGACAGCAGTTTGATAACAGATATCAAACTATGCTGTAGGTTGTATTGTGTTGCAAAAGAAGAAAGGTGGAAGGTGGCCAGCTCATCTGGGCTATTTACTTTGCTCTTTCATTTTTCTCCCCTACCTTTTGCTTTCTCAGAATATCAGAACTGAGAGTTTTTGAGGACTTAGAAATGAGGACTGAATGTACCCTTCTTCATTTATAAAGACTACCACAACCAAAGGACAAGAATAACCCTGAGACAGGAACCAGAACTAGGCTTCCCTCTCAAACATGGCACATTTCAGAGGTACAGTTTCAAATGGCCTCAGAATTAATCCTCAAACCACTGTAGTAATTTCACATATGAAAGACAGCTTGGTAACTCTCAGAGAAGAAAGAATAATAAACTAAAAAAATTCTAGCCTGTCAGGTTCTCTGTTTGAATTGCAGAAATCTTGGCAAAGTGAACACAGCAATCAAAAAAATTATCTGTACTTTTCAAAGTATAAAATACTATAAGTACATTTAAGTAACTATCTAATAATCCTGGAATTCTCTTACTAAATCTATACTTAGCATTATTCAGAAAGAATGAACAAATACTTCACTTTCTAAAATCACTGAGCATGTATCTCTTCTAGCATATCATGTACTAGCCAGCAAGCTACTTTGAAATAGAATGGGAGTATTTCCTTATGTCATAGATATCCAGGTTTCTACACAACACTGGGTTGAGAGAAAGAAATAAGGATGGTGAGTTCTGAGATATGTAGGTGTGTAGGAATGAACTGTTTGCTTCTGTGGAGGATCTTGAACCTGTTCATGTTTGGGAGGAGCTCTCTCACCTCAAAGCAGCTGGCTGGTCTGGATTTCCAGTCCAACAGGCTCCTAGGACCATGGATACAGGTACAACTGATTTAGCGGCCCAATTCCAGGTTAATGACTCTCTGAATTATTTTTATATTTTCCACTATTTCCCTGGTCTACCTGGACTCTACTCCACCTTCCTGTTTTGTCTTCTAGGGTCTCCAGCCTTCAGCTTCTCACAGTCTATTTCCTCAATTTTCTTCTTTGCTAACTTGAGCCTTTCCTTCCCCACCCTTTTGTCGCTTCTACCTTTCAGGTTGACGAATTCCTCTCTGTTTAAATCCCTCCTAAACAATTAAGAAGCAAGCACACTTTAAGGCATCATAGCATTTGTGAACACTGCTTATATATTGTTACTGGGCCTTTACTTGGTCTGCTTGAGCTGCAATTTCTTTGGGCCAGAAATCGTACCTAACTTAACACTGCATGTTGCTAGAGCAGGAGTCCATTCCTGGGATTTGATGCAGACCCTATAACAATATCACCACTAATTTTAACTCTAGGCAATCTTCAAAGTGGTTGTAGGTTTACAGTATCAGCTTTGAGGATTTATAAAGTTCTTTAAATATTAAAATTGTTGAAGAACGTAACCCATGGGTTGTATATGTTATCCACAATTGAAAAAAGGAAGTAGGGTGAAACTAACTACATAATTTTTGCCATTACTGTTACCCAAAGTGGAGTTATTCTGAACAGTGGTTTTACAAAATCTAATTGTATTCCACTAACATTGTATCAAGTATCTCACAGATTTGAATATAAATATCAAAGATGGCCAGGAAGTTTCCTTACATAAGAAATACATGAAAAACTCAGGAGTACGAGGTGGGGGCTGGAGATCTGGGCAAAAATTGCCTTGAGAAACACAGCTGCATTTTTTATCTCAAGGCCACCACATAGTTGTCTAGCATTTCCACAAGAAAAATAGGTGTTTGTGTGCTCAGTAACAGGGACAGAATAACCTCAATGCTTCTAGGACATATCTTCACTGTATAAAAACAAAACTAGTGTAAAGTTCATTCTTAGTGAGTCTGTCAGACTTCCTGCTATCACCAGATGTACAGCAAAGCAGAGACACAACCCAGCATTTCCAGGGTTCACGATTCCTCTCTGCACTCTCTCTACTGCTGCACAGAACCCAGCAGCTATGGGAAATAGTTCCAGAGAGGTTCCCACCAAGTCACCAAACATGATTTTCTCAAATTTTGCATGGCAACTTTTCTGAGTAAAAAAGATTATGCCCCTTGGGAGGTCCAGTAATGTGACAGATATATCCCTGAGGGGTTAGGAAAGATGGATGGCACCCATGTCCTCTAGAGGGTAAGTCAAAAAGCCTACATTAAAGTTCGCTCATAAAAAGTGAATATACACATCTGTACACAATCTAACCTACAGTAACGAGAGATCTAGAGCTGATCAGGAAGGGAATACATCTACATAGGTAGTCAGATCAGGACCTCAAAGCAAGTACCTTTGTGTCCATTCTGCCTCTTGAAGAGAGGCATAAGGACTAAATTCCACACTTTGTGGAAATGGCCAGGGGTAAATGTAGTAGAAAGTAGAAGAGGGAGAAATCTCCACTTCCTGCATCCTAAGCCGTCCTAGGGATAAAGTCGCTGGGTATTGAGCATGTAGATATTCTCCTTTTCCTTCTTGCTGGTAGTGGACTCTACTGAAAGCTGATAGGAGGTAAACCAAGTAAGAAGGAGCCTGGCTTCGGCCTAATGGTCAGAGCTCTGTGCTCTGAGAAAGGTGATCTGTGATTTCAAACCAGGCTTACTAAACTGCTTCACTTTCTTTCAATGGCTATCTAAAAGTAAACAAATCTATGTTTTTAGAAGTAGGGAAGAGAACAGGAAACAAAAAATTAAAAATCTCCTGTGCCACTCCAGCCCACAGAAAATACTGGAAGTCTTTCAACAAATTAAGGCAGAAGAAAGCATTTCAAAATATCTAACCTACCAAAATTCAGGAAAGCACATGGAAATTTCAGGTTGTAGCCAAAATGTACTATCAAGACTTTGAGAGGTTGCCAGCACTATGCTAGTTAGAGTTCTGCCTATGCTTCCACAGAAAGGGAAAACAACAGCTGAAGGTCAATATTTGAAGAGAAGAGGAAGAAACAGAATTCTCAAAAGAACCCTTGAAAACGTCATTTTATGGATTGGATAAGAGAACAGTGATTCACTCTAGACTAGAAATTTGAAAACTTCCTCACACATCAGTCTACAAAAGGTTCAGGTAGCATCCCTTAAAAAGTGGCAGAGCTGGCCTTTGGTATCTGAGGATCCATTCCTTTAATTTCATAAACTGTGCCATGAACTTCTGCAGAAATACTTAGGTTATGCAAAATAATCTGGGTTAAGAAGACAGTGTTTCAATCGTTACACTGATTTCCTGTAATTGTCACCAACCGTATGGTATGTGCAGAGATGACTTAGCAATTAGATCATGCTAGTAACACAAAAATAATTCAATAAGGGAGCTTGTTATTTTAATAATTCTTTAGGTTTTAGATATTGATGCTATCTATTGATGGTTATAAACATGTTATTTGGTGAAGTTGAGTTCCTGGCTCTTATTTAGAAACCAGGATATAAGATCCAATTTTCAAATGCTGAAATGTAAACAACTCTCAGTAACTTTTCTAGGAAGTATTTTCAGCTGTTTACAGCTTTCCAAACCAAATATATCAATGTGCCTGAATATAGATACAGGAGCTGGATTTTAGACTTGAATTTATTTTGATTTTTAAACCTTCAAGTTGTCTGAAAAATAAAGCTATTACTACATGTCTACTGACCACAGAAAAAGAAATATAGACTGATTCTTTCGAGGCATCCCATGCTTTACTATATTACTCATGGAAACAGTCCATTTATATATGCTGCTGAGCCAAATGCAAAATGGCTGATTTAAATTCCCAGTAGAAGAGCAATTATTACTGTGAAAAACATTCCAGGATTTCATCAGATGTACTGGCTAAAATGAGAATACATGATTTCCACAGTACCCCTAACTGAGTGGCGGAGTGAACACAGAACAAAGGCTAGAGGAGTGAAACCACTGCACTGGTACTGTGTGATGCAGAGGATGAAGGTTAGCTATCAAGCTCCCTCAGCTCCACAGAGACTTTATCAGAGCACCAGGTTTGAAGGCGGAAGGGAATAAGAACAGGCTCATTAGAGATGAGCCATGGGGCAGCATACCACTGCTGGGGATAAAATCAATAGCCCAGCTGAAGAGTACCTACACCAATGTACACAGTATGTGTAACAAACAAGAGAAGCTGGAGGCCAATGTGCAGTGAGAAAGCTATGATGAAGCTGCCGTCACGGAAATAAAGTGGAGTGACTCACAAGACTGGAGTGCTGCAATTCATGGCTACAAGCACTTCAGAAGGTGGAATCTTCAATAGGTAAAAAACTGGCTGTACAGCTGGACCCAGAGACTTACAGTGAATGAAGCTAAATCCAGCTGGTGGCCAGATACTAGTAGTGTTCCCTGGGGCTCAGTTTTAGGGTTGGTCCTTTTTAAAATAGTTACTGATGATCTGGATGAGGGTATAGAGTGAATCCTCAAGAAATTTGCAGGAAACATCAGATTGGGTGGGAGTGCTGATTTGCTCTCTGCAGATGGACTCAATCAATGAGCTGAGGACAACAGCATGAGGTTCAATAAGGGTCCTGCACTTGGGTCACAACAACCCCATGCAGCACTACAAGCTTGGGGGAGAGCGGCTCAAGAGCTGTTCAGCATAAAGGGACCTGGGGATGCTGGTTTACAGTTGGCTCAATATGAGCCAGTAGTGTGCCCAGGTGGCCAAGAAGATGAATGGCATCTTGGCCTCTATGAAGAACAGCGTGGCCAGCAGGACCAGGGCAGAGATCACCCTCCTGTACTCAGCACTGGGAAGGCCATACCTCAAGTACTGTGTTCTGGGTTTCTCACTTTAAAAAGGACATTGAGGTGCTGAAGTGTCTCCAAGGAAGGGTAACAAGGCTTGTGAAGATCTGGAAAACATGTCTTGTGAGGAATGGCTGAAGGGTTGAGCTTGTTTAGTCTCAAGAAGAGGGTCTCAGGAGGGACCTCATTGCTCTCTACAACTACCTGAAAGGAGGCTGTAGTGAGGTGAGGACCAGTCTCTGCTACTGTGCCTGCAGTGGAAATGTCTTTGAGCTGAGACAGATGAGATTCAGATTAAATATTAGAAAAAAGATTGTCAGGCACTGGAAAAGCTTGTCCAGGGCTGTGGTGGAGTCACCATCCCTGGAGGTGTTAAAGAATTATCTGGATCTGGCACTGGGTGATGTTGTTTAGTAACCACTAAACAACTAGGGGTTACATTGATAGTGCTAGGTTGATAGCTGGACTTGAGGGTCTTAAAGGTCTCTTCCAACCTTGACGATTCTATGACAGGTAGGGAAAAAGAGTTGATGGTGTGGCTCTGTACATTAAGGAATGTTTCAGCTGTATTGAACTCAAGGATAATGATGACAAGGTTGAATATCTATTGGGTAAGAATCAGGGGGAAAGCCAACAAGGCAGACATCCTGATGGGAGTCTGTCATAGACAATCCAACCAGGATGAAGGGATGGATGACCTATTCTGTGAGAGGCTGACTGGTATTTTATGATCCCTAGCCCTTGTTCTTGTGGGATACATTAACTTGGGGATGTCTGCTGGAAACTTAACACAGTGGAAGCAGTCTAGAAGGTTCCTGGAGTGTGTAGAAACAACTTCCTGACACAGCTGGTGAGTGAGCTTAGCAAGGGGGTTGCCCCACTAAACCTGCGGCTTACAAACAGAGAAGGGCTGGTGCAAAATGTGGTGGTCAGATGACATCTTTGGCACAGTGACCATGACACAATAGAGTATTCAATTCTTGGTAAAGTAAGGAAGGGGTCAACAAAACCTCTACCTTGGACNTTCAGCTGTATTGAACTCAAGGATAATGATGACAAGGTTGAATATCTATTGGGTAAGAATCAGGGGGAAAGCCAACAAGGCAGACATCCTGATGGGAGTCTGTCATAGACAATCCAACCAGGATGAAGGGATGGATGACCTATTCTGTGAGAGGCTGACTGGTATTTTATGATCCCTAGCCCTTGTTCTTGTGGGATACATTAACTTGGGGATGTCTGCTGGAAACTTAACACAGTGGAAGCAGTCTAGAAGGTTCCTGGAGTGTGTAGAAACAACTTCCTGACACAGCTGGTGAGTGAGCTTAGCAAGGGGGTTGCCCCACTAAACCTGCGGCTTACAAACAGAGAAGGGCTGGTGCAAAATGTGGTGGTCAGATGACATCTTTGGCACAGTGACCATGACACAATAGAGTATTCAATTCTTGGTAAAGTAAGGAAGGGGTCAACAAAACCTCTACCCTGGACTTCTGGAGGGTGAACTTTGACCTGCTCAGGACTCTGTTTCAGAGAGTTCCTTGGGAAACAACCCTTAAAAACAAAGGGATCTAGAAAGGCTGGACATACTTTAAGGATGAAGTCTTAAAGGTGCAGAAAAAAAGGTGCTCTCCCTATGTGCCCAAAGATGAACTGGGGAAGAAGACCAGCCTGGCTGTACAGGGAGCTTTCATGGAACTCGGGTTTATGACCTTTGAAAGAAGTGGCAGTCAACTCAGGAAGGGTACATGAATATTGTTATGTCATGTAGAAAGAAAATTAGAAAGATGAAAGCTCAGCTAGAACTTAATCTGGCCACTGCCGTAAAAAACAACAGAAATGCTTTTATAAATACAAGAACAACAAAAGGAGGGCCAATGAAAATCACCATTCTTTATTGGATGCAAGGGGATCATAGTCACCAAGGTTGAAGAAAAGGCTGAGGTACCAATGCCTTCTTTACATCATTCTTTAAGAGTAAGACCAGTTATCCTCATGGCAGCCAGCTCTCTAAGGTGGTAGACAGAGACAGGAAGCAGAATTGATCCCCTGTAATCCAGGAGGAAGCAGTCAGGGACCTACTGAGCCACTTCAATACTCACAAGTCTATGGGACCAGATGTGATCCATCCTAGGGTCATGAGGAAGCTGTCAGAAGAGCTGGTCTCCATCACTTATCATCAGTTCTGGCTAATTGGGGAGGCCATAAAGTGACTGGAAGCTGGCCAATGTGATGCCCATCCATAAGAAGGCTAAAAGGAAGATCCAGCAAACTACAGGCCTGTTAGCCTGACCTCAATGCCTAGCACGGTTATGGAACTGATCATCTTGAGGGTGATCGCATGGCACATACAGGACAATCAGGGGATCAGGCTCAGCCAGCATAGATTTAGGAGGGGCAGGCCCTGCCTAACCTGATCTCTTTTTATGACCAGGTGATCCACCTGGCGGATGTGGGGAAGGCTGTGGATGTTGTCTACCTGGATTTCAGCAAAGCCTCCGACACTGTCTCCCACAACATTCTCCTGGACCAGCTAGCAGCCCATGGCTTGGATTGGCTGGGTTAAGAACTGGCTGGATGGCTGGGCCCAGAAGGTGGTGGTGAATGGTGTTGAATCCAGTTGGTGGCCAGTCACTAGTGGTGTTTCCCAAGTCTCCACTATTGGGACCAGTCCTGTTAATTATAGATACTGATGATCTGAACAAGGGGATCAAGCACACTCCCAGTAAGTTTGTGGATAATACCAAGTTGGGTGCGAGTGTTGATCTGCTAGAAAGGTAGGAGAGCTCTGCATATGGATCTGGACAGGACGGATCAATGGGTTGAGGCAAATGGTATGATGTTTAACAAGACCAAGTGCTGGGTCCTGCACCTTGGTCACAACAACCCCATGCAGTGCTACAGGCTGGGGAAGATTATAAACCAAATTTCTCCAGCTAAGGAAAACTACAAGGGAATGAATCCATTTCACTGAGTGGACATCTCTGGGCTAGCTCGTGACTTGGACATTGCCACTTGTCAAGCCATCTAAACCAAATGCAGTCCACTATTTCAGCTGACCAAACTCATTGAGAGCAAAAGAGACAGCACTGAAGGGATGGCAGATGGAGGAATATAAATCCCTTTCAGCAATCCCACTCCGACCAAAGGGAAAACAAATGCAATTAGGCATGAAGGACATCCCATGATCTCTGCAAGAATAAATGCAAAAGATAATTTGGGAGCTTGCCCTGCCAAGGAGGAAGGAGTTTTGTGGCAAGATATTTCATATGGAACATGGCAATTAGACTGATCTTTGCAGTCTCCCAAGGACTTCCAATATGCCTAGGTATAAATCAATTAATCTTCAAATGTACCACCTACCCAACTACTGACAGCTGTAGTAAGTTCCTCAGCTACACCAATAAATTGAATTGCCCTTGCCTCCAAGACAGGAGCATCCTAACTCCCGACCCATGCCTAGGAATAGTCTGCAGTAGTTGGCATAGGTTAAAATCACACCAAGAGCCATTTCAACAGCTTGCCAGGATAAAGATGTCATTCCAATGCTAAGAAATGTCGTGGACACAGCTCAGCTTGCAGTGACATGACCTGACTCAAGAAGGAACACAGGGATCTCTCTTCTGGAGAGGACACCACTGACAAACTTGGACCACGCTGTGTGTATGGACATTTCATTTCATCCTGTCCAGATCTGTCATTTCTTTGTTCTCAGGATGAGATTGAGGTGCATGTGCATGTTTTAAAATATGGAATGGCATTATTTGTGCAGCAAACCAAAAATCACTAGATGTGCTCATAAATCATCACAACGAAAATCCTTCTATACTCTCTCATGCCTGCCAACCAAGCTAATTTATTTATTTAACCAGCTTTTCAAATACAAGTATCTAAAAAAACCCTAGACCTCTGCTTTAAAAAGGTGAAGTTCATCCAAGAAATATGCAGTCTCATTCACCCAGGAGTGCAACACTAGGCACAAATTTTCACTGCAAGTCAGTGGCACAGTAAGAACAGAAGGTTGTAGACATTTTCTGTCTCTTCTTTTAACTAACAAGTAGTTTTGGCACTCACAAAGTCCTGGAGACAGTGACGCAACAAAATCTACTGAGAATATTTTCCTAAAACAAAATCGTATCTCCATCCACATAATAGCTGGTGATTTTATTACAGTATTTGTAACAGGCAGAATTCTAGCCTATCACATTTTGAACTCTAAGATACATTACTGGATACTACTAAGAACAAATCCCCACTGTATTTGGCAGGAGAGCTTTCTCCTTCTTGGTTCACATGTATTTATACAGTGAGTATATAAAAACAAATGTTATAGTACAAACCTTTTACAAAGAACTAAGCCAAATCCAGTTCTAAACACACAATAATTTCCCTGAAGCAAGAAGATTTACTAGCTTTTTCCTGTGGATGAAGGTAGCAAATGGATTTGGGAGGCAACAAAGAGGCTAATGGAAAGTCACTTCTTACTGGATCAACAAGATCTAGGGCTTTTGAAAACAACATACAACTAGCTATATTTAAAGACATTAGTACTAACATTAATACTAATTTTGTCTGCCTGACCTCATCTGTGCTGTATCTTCTGAAAACAGAAAACACTAGAATCTTGAACTGGACTTCCAAAATGTAAGGTTCCTCATAATCATTAGATTCTTCAAAAATGTGAATCCTTTATTATATTAACTTTGGTTCCTACTGTTCCTTTTGGCCTTTTAAAACAATGTTTACTTACAAGATAACAAGACTTTTGAAAGAAAATGCTATGTCCCAGTTTTCCCATGAACTTAGTCTTTGAGGACCCCAGCACCATGCCTCAAGGCTACTTCATCAGGGCTTTGTCACCATAACTGCCACTCTAACTCTGAAGCTCTTGTCACTTCCTTAGCTGAAAGCACACTTGCCAGCATACCCAGTGTCAAAATCCTTTTCTTACTAAAGCTAAGTGAACAACATCTAGAAAATGAATATAAAGGGATTTTTAAACTGGTTCACTCCCATCCAAATTGCAAAAGAAAACAAGTCAGAGAAATTCCCAACATATTTTTGCCCCTGCTCTATAACCTCAGAATTTACGTATTTTAATATTGATCTGAGACTTTCCTACAGGGCAAGATGTGACCTTTTGAGTTTAAACCCATTAGTAAAGAATACAAGCAGCTTTGTTCATGTAACACTCAGGTTTACAGCAGTGTTAAAGTTCCTAAGTTCTCCACAAATTCCCATCATATTGTTGCAACAATACAAAATTCATATACACAAAAGCCCCACAATATCTCTTCATAAAATTAAGTAATTCTTGAATGCTTCTTTCATTCATAAATTTATAAAAATAAAGCATACTTGAATAAAAATTCATGCCTCTAATGTACAAGGATTTTAGCCAAATACAGTTCAAAGCACTTGATTATATAATGAAGCAAATAGACATTTTAGTTACTATTTTTTTAAGTAGCATTCAGGGACCTTATGAGCAGAATCAGAAAGTAATGATACAGATGATGATGCTATCATGTCAATAGAAACTGAATTTCTTAAGGTTAAAAACCAGATCTAACCATTTACTCCAGATAGACCTTTCATAGCTAAAAAACTGTCAGGGAAGGGAAATAAAACCATCCTATTTTAGCATGGCATGTCCTATAATAATAGCAGGATCAGCTTTCCCTTGCACATAACTGGATGTGTGAAGTCCTCAAGAAAAGAAGACAGTTGAGTCAGGCAAAATTTTTGTTCTTCTGCCCACTGTTCTTCCCTCAGACAGTTCCCATGTCCCCTTCTGCACTAACAAAGGCTTAACCTGGAAAGAAGGCCAGGACCAAGCCTTTCACAAGAACCGCCTACATTAAGGGAAGAACCAGAAGTAGGACCTTTCTCATCTTTCCCTTCCCAGCACAAATACCCCAAAACAAGAAAGTGACTTCACTTTGTGCTGTCCAGAGCAGCACTGAAGTTAGCAACAGTAGAGATTGTTACAAAAAGGCTATTGTATGCAAACGACCCAGAGCTTGACAATCTACTTTTAGAGCCACCTCTGCTGTCAGTTCAGCCACAGGCCTCCTTGGGAAATAATATAGTCCAAATCTGACCTGATTCCTTTGTGCTATCTTTTGTCCTTTCTTCCAGCGAAGAATGGGCTTCAGAGCAGGTAATTCCTTGTCCTCTTTTCCTCTTTCTATCACATGTTCCCCAAGGCTGTATGAAGCTTCAAATACAATTGGAGAGATGACGTCCTTGACTCTTTTCTGTACAAGAAAATAAACAGATATTTCACCTGTGCATATAGCTAAGCAAGTTTTCTACTACAACAATTATACTAGATCATTTAATTAAATATGCAATTAAACCAGATTCAATACTACAGACAGGTTTCTCTTCTCCCTTTATCTTTCTCCAGGTCAAACAGGAATAAGCACATTACGATGAACAAGCCAGAACTCTAAAACAAAAATGTACAAAAATGTAAAAAAAAGCTATTCTTTTGGGATCTACTGTTCAATACACAGCAGTGGAATATTTTTCCCACCTACAAATCAAGTGGTTTATGATAAAAATATTTTCTTAAAAAAGAAAAAAAATTAGAAAGCAATTAAATTATTCCTCCAGAGGCAAAGAGCAAATAATCTTAATCTCTGGGGTTTCAAAATCCTAGACTTTGACTGAGATCACCTCCAGTGATCTCATTAGAAGAACAGAAAACTCCATCTTCCCTTGTTATTTTGCAGTATCAGTGAAATGAATGGATGAGCAAAGGTACTAATGTGGCTATAAAATAGGATTACAGACATGCAGCCCCAAGAAAATCGATCTTCCAGTATGTTTCTCAAAGTGAAATTTACAATTTCCCCCACCCTCAGCACAGCAATACTTTCAGTTTGTAAAAGAAGAAAGTTTCAGTTTCTTTATTTGCTTGTTGTAGGCTACATACCAGATGTATAAAATGGTGCTATATTATTTGGCTGATGGGACAAAAGGATCATCTTTTCTTGTTGCTGGAGCCCAACCCACAAAATTCATACCATTTGTCACAACATGCAATGCCTAAATCCAGATTGCCATGCCAGGACAAAGTGCTCATTGTGCTCTGTTCAGTCCTGACTTCCAACATCCAATTTACCAGAAAACCTAAGTCCAAATGCTCTACCTTTTCATAGGCAAACATTCCTCTTAAATGTTAGTTACTTAAAAACGTAGCATGAATTCAGCACAGATGAAATTGAGGCAGTAAAGAAATCACATAAGTAAGCACATCAGACCTTCAGATGGGACAGCTCTCAACTTTGCCTTGCACTGGTTAGTGGGTTTTTCTGAACACAGCCTGCCAACCACAAGAAACAACTGAGATGCAATGCCATTAAAATTACATCTTCCAGATGTGGGAAACCTGGGTACTAACTGGCTTTCAGACCACCCAATTTGATCTGTTTCAAGACAACCGTTTGCTCTCTCCAGTATGTTGATTGTCCACAGATCTCTGAAGTCAAAGATTAGTGGCTAACCAAATTCCCAAATCATCGGTTAGTTGGATGAATAGTAGCAGATATCAGGCTGGATGACATTACCCTCCTGCACCTTCAGCCAGCCCTTAAACTCCCTACCCTAATACCAATGTTTGCCAGTACTCTGAAGTTTAGACTGGACATTGCTTGGAGCGATTTGTGCTTTCCTGGTAGAGAACACTGATCAACAACAGACAGTGGCGATAGCTTGACCTCTTCCCAGTCCCATAAAAAGGACTATGCATGATCTGCAGCACTGTTAATCCTCTCAGCAGAAGAGGCACTTATGCCTGCAGCCCTTGCTTCAGTCCCATCCCCAGGGTAGGAATTGCACCATACTGACACTACTAAATAACTACACTACAACTCACAGAAGCTGCTAGCTTTGCTCTCACAGAAAATCAAGTGTATTAACTTAAATGAGAACTGTATAAGCCTACATGAAGACTTCGTATACAGAGAAACAAGACTATAAAGGAGCATGCCATATAGCAGCAGTCAAACACAAATCATCAGGCAAATTGCCACCAAATCCAACTATGCACCACGCGACCAACTATGTAAACACAGAACAATAAAAATGTACACAGTGGGTTAAATTAAAATCCACATTTTTGTAACTTTATTACTGCAGTATGGCAAGAATAAGTATTTAATCACTTTTATGTGTTTTAATATGGTCTTGCAGGGTTCAAGTCAAAAGTCAAAAGATAAGTTTAAAGTCAAAAGATAAGTTTCCTATTGACTCTGATGAATGTTGGAGCTTGCCTTTATTGTTTGCTGCTGTTCTGCTTGATTTTAGTGGTGAAATTGCAACTTCTCTATCACCACAGCCCTGGGAAATACATTTATCTTTAAGTAAGGATAAAATTATGAATGCTACCCAGTTATTAATTTTGCCACATGTTCAGTCCCTTCTGTTCACCATCCTTCAAAAACTAAGGCAACAGTCTGTGGCATTTGTCCTCAGTAAGACAGAGAGAAGACAGTTCTCTCTCATGGGTACACCACAGATTGTCTGAGATGTGAACACATGAAGAGAATAATTAATATTTGGCCAAGCACAATCTGGAGAAGTACTTTGTTAGGCTGGAAATACAACCAGTTTCTTTCTCTTTCAGTCTACCCAAATGTACTGCTTCCTGTGTTGAATCATATATTAATGACACAGCCTACAGATTGCTTTTAAGTATTCCTGATTTATAAGAGGAAGTAAAAAAATTCAATGAGAATCAGGTTTGATATAGACTGAAAAATCCTTGAAGTCAAGGAAACTGTACATTTTTTTGTATAAGTTGCATGACCCTAGTGAACTGGATTTGTCAAGGAATATGATTTCCACAAGCGGCTTTTACATGTAATCACCATTTGACACCACAAGGCTGCTATGCTATGGAAGTGGTTTAGGCTAAAGACATTTCTGAGCCCTGAAGAAACAAACCTGGCAAATCATAGCATATGCACAGCACAGCTTCAGTAATTGAAAAAAATGCTTGAAAGACACTACAACCAGTGTAATATACAAGTTCAAATTATGAACAGAAACAACTATGCAACTAGGGTTCAGTAAGTAATAGCAATAAATACTTAATCTGTACAACCTGGAATCACTGAGCAAGTGCAAGTTTTCACTGTGCCTGAATTGGAAAGTTTATCCTAGCAAATATGATAACAAAGGTTTGCTATCTCCTGTCACAGACCAATCACCTCAAAGAAATTCTTGAATGTTGTGGTAGTAACTGTACATGGCCATATATTCCTTCCTTTTATCTTCCTCTGACTTGTCAGAGGAGAAGAAGGCAAGAAAGCAAAGCCTCTGCCAGATTTAGGACTGAATTTTTGTTTCACTTTAGTACCAAAAAGTCCTAAAAATCTGAAAAATAACCAAAGAGCTATGATCAAATGTCACATCTATGATTGGAACATAATTTCCAATTCCCTCTCGGAGACAGAGTGCGATAACTGTAAGAAATAATTTTTGGCACTTTCCATAGACAGGGTCTAAGGCACATCATGGCAACACACACATACAGAGTCCAACATCCTAAAGGCACACTGCCTTGGCAGGCAGCCACTGCCTTCTACAACCTTAACTTTAGGCTACCAAGAGCCCACACACATCAGGAATTCAACCAAATTTGGCTGGAACAAGACAGAGTTTTAGTCATGGGATAGGATTTATTCCACTCATGATGTGCGTGGTTGCCAGACTGGCTATCATTATGGCTTTCTTTTGGCTCAGTGCCACAGTACACTCAGGGGACTGTACATGAGCTCAATAAATCATCACATTTAATCCCCTCTTCTATAAGGTGAAAGTCTCCAGCAAGAACTCTGGAGAGTGCAAAATTGCATTTTTAATTATGGCCAATGGGCTGAGAAATAAATTGAGATGTAAATAATCCCCACAATCTACAGCAGGAATATAAGATGAAACACGGCCCTTTAAAGGAATGAATATCAACTAATTTTCACCAGCAGCATCTGAAGAAACACACATAATCATCAGGATGACTTCTACAGTTGCTTGGTGCTTTTGTTCTTGTTCATATCTTTCTGGAGTTTCTCTTTTCTTTCTCTGTGGGGAAGTTCTCTGACCTGTCCGGCCTTTTTTCTACTCCATCAGAGTTGATCCTCAGGATTTTAACTCATGCATGAATTCTAGAGCTTTTACTGAATTCAGCAAAGCTTTTCAGTACTTCTGAGAATCAACTTCTGTTTAGTTAAATGACAGAGAATGAATTCCAGAAGCCATTTTTTAAAACACTCGACTTGAAGTTTTTCGTCTAAATGTATTTATTTCAGGTGCTAAATAACAAGTACTAATAATAGACTAGGAAATTTTACAGGCTTAAATACACCGAATAAATCTGACAATCCCAATGTTATAAATACAATTAAAGAGTTGGCTTTTGTAATAGATCCTAAGAGCGAGAAATTGTTAAATGTTGTCTTAAGTTATAAGCTGGAGGTGTGACTGTTGCCAAGAGGAGTGTTGTTACTGTTACTAAGGGGAGTGGGTTTTACCTGTTGCCGAGGGGAGTGTTCTTACTAAGAAGTTAAAGGTTGAGTTCTGTTACATTTGAAACTCAAGAGGGCGAAGGGAGCACTGCCACTGGACAATGACAAGCAAATGAAGAAAACCCTGGAAACAGCGAGCCAATAAAATGACCAAGAAGGCGGGGCTGGGGAGGCGATAAAACCTGTATCCCCAAGCCAGAAGGTGTGCCTGCGGCTATACCCTGTCTGTAGCGGAGCACCCAGCGCTGTAGCCCTCTGCTTTGGTGGTTGACTTTTATCAGTTCTCTCCTATTGCTGTTTAAATAAACAGTTAATTTTTTCTATCTGGAGAGCTCCTTTCTCTCACCAATTTAACAGACAACATATTAATGCTGCAAAATGTATGAAGGACACTGTGCTAATGCTAATCCAGCGTATAACTTTAATCAGCTCACAAGTCACTACCAAATAAATCCTCAACTCAGCGTCAAGAGATAGTTCCCTGATGTGTGATCTCAAAAATTACTCAAATGTCCACAAGCCTTCAGAAACGAAAGCCACTCTTGCCACAATATATCAAATGAAATCCCTTCTGTAGGTCTTACATTATAGCTAATAAACCAAGATGACAATGCTTGACTTTAAAATTTAAGATCTTCCCCTATTATCCCAGTCTCCCTCTCTAAAGTGTGTCATCCAGAGTGCAAGGTTTAAAAGCCATGCAATTCAATAAGAATATTAATTAGACAAATTGGTTTCTTAACTGGAAGACAGATTTACATTCATTTCAAACAAATGAATGTGTACGTATCATTCTAGTACCTGAAAACGAGTAAGGAACAACTTAAATTCCTTGCCCTGTTCCCTGCAACACTTACCAAGTCCAAACTTAGATAACTTGGTGTTAAGTCCTAGTGCAAGTATAGCCTCCTACTATGTAAAAGAATAACAACCTTTGTCCTCACAAGAGCTTTCCTCTGTCCTTTGCTTATTTTGATGCCAGGACTTATTACAATGTTATTTCAGACTGGCATAATTTTAGACTTGATGTCTCCCCACTACAAAGGCATACAAAACAAGGTGTGTTGTTTTGCCCTGGCCCCGTTTCTGGTAGCAGGGGCGGCCACAAAGATGGCTCCTGTGAGAAGCTGCTGGAAGCTTCCATCATGTCCAGCAGAGCCAATGGCTGATGGCTCTGGAGATGGACATGCTGCTGGCCGACACTGGGCCAGTGAGAGAGATTCAAAATGCCTCTGTGATGACAGATTTAAGAAGGAAATCAAAATAAAGTCAAGAGGTTTTGCTTCTGGTTAGAGAAGAAAAGAAGATGAGACTATGTGAGGGAAAACAACATGGCAACACCAAGGTCAGTGGAGAAGGAGGGGCAGGAGGTGCTCCAGGCACCAGAGCTGAGATTCCTCTGCAGGCCATGGTGAAGCCCATGGTGAAGCAGCTGTGCCCCTGCAGTCCATGGGGATCCACAGGGCGTGCAGAGATCCACCCACAGCCTGTGGGAGAGGTGCTCATGCAGGAGCGGGTGGATGCCTGGACGAGGTTGTGATCCAGTGGAAGACCCGGTGGAGAGAGAGGGCCCTTGCTTCCAGGCTGGAGCAGACTGTACTTGGAGGACTGCACCCCATGGAAGGAGAGCCCCACGCCACAGCAGTTTTGGGAGGACTGTGTGCCCGTGGGGGAGTTCACGAAGCTGCAGGTGTGGTTTGGCTGCAGCTCGTGAGCGTGGACCCACGCTGGAGATGTTCCTGGAGAACTGTCTCCCGTGGGAGGGACCCCATGGCCTCACAGGGGATGGACTCCTCTCCCAGAGCAGCAGAAGAAAATCTCGGGGATGAACTCACCAAACCCCCCTGCCCCGTCTGCCTGCGCTGTCGGTGGGAAGGAGGGAGGGGCTGGGGGGAAGAAGGTGTTTTAAGGGCTTATTTTACTTCTCATTATCCTCCTCTGATTCTGTTAGTAATAAATTCACTTTTGCAACTTTAGTTGAGCCTGTTTTGCCCTTGAAGGGTGTCTCCCAGTCCTTATCTCACTCATGAAACATTCGTTGTTTTTTTTATCCTTTTCCCTCCTCTCCTCAGCTGTGGCAGGGGAGGATGAGTGAGCGACTCTTGTGGTGCCTGGCATTTGGGCCAGAATCAAACCACAACACATGGTCATGACAAAATCAGCTAGAAAATATCTAGTTTCCATTATACACAAATTGGAGTTTTTTTAATACATATCTTTTTTAAGGTTTTAAGATGTTACTGTAGTTAAAAGGGGAAAAAAGCCAACTGCAAATTCTTTTCCAGAAAAGATACATAACTAAAAGTTTACTTTGTTGGTAAAAGCTCATTTACAAAGTTACTGGTGAATTTTTTCTCAAATTAATAGTATATGAAGGCAATCAGAGGCCCTGATGTTTCAATCATACATGCTACTGGTTTAAAATCTTGTGACGGCTACAATTCGGCAAGTAGGTAAATAGCCTTTGTTGCTAAACTTCAACCACTACAAGATTTCTGAAGAATCTCAACATTTATAACAAGGAAAAAAAAAGAAAATGCAAAGTATTTGAAGGATGTCACATGCCCTAATGTTATTTAGTGTTAGTATTTGAAAGAACGGGAGTGCTTTCTTTATTCTCTTCCTAAATGCTTTACTCCAGCACACAACTGTTTCCATTAGGTCAGCAACTCCTCTTGGCACTCACACTGAAAAGTGAAAAGATGTCCCAGGAAAGAAAAAAGCAAATCCTAAATCTAGTTAAATAAACACCAGTTACCTGGGAGCCTGTATGCAATGTCCTGAGACACTGAATGAAGAGCTGGAAGTCAAAACCCAAGGTGAGTATAGTCTCACTGTGAGTCTAAGTGCTCCATCCTTGTCTCTCTGGATTTCTGCTATCAGCTGGTGAGTGATAAAGGTATTACTGATGTGGGCATAGGAAAAATTGCAATCAATAGTGCAGATATTCCATGTCAAAGGTTACAAAGGCTTAGCAATAACATACCATGGATAATCCTCTCATGGTAATCAGTAAATCAAGTAACTGCCTGCTATCCAAATTCGATATTATGTGTTATGATCTCAGTCTTGATTTTCCAGCTTTGGACTAAAATGCAGTATGGCAATATAATTTCATGTCCTATTTATACATTTGAATGTCAGCTCTTTTATTGGACCCACTGCTTTAAGTTATGTTTTTATTACCCATTCCCTTTCTCTCTTTTATAGCTCACTTTCAGTCTTTCATTGGTTTTTTTTAGTCAAAAAGTACAGAAAATTCCTTAACTATCTAAAATCGTGTTACTCCCCTTTGAAGAAAACAGACACGATGGGTTAAAATGCCCAGCTTTTTCCTGGCACCAGGAAAAGCACAACCAATCTGCAATATATGACAAGACACCTGCAATACCAACAATACAAAAATCCAAATCCTTAGAAAGCCCAGGAGCTGATGGGTATTTATGAAATGAAGGTATGGACTTAGGTGAGCAAATAGAACCTAAGAAGGAGGAATAGGGATAACAATTCAAACTTTTATTTATTTTGTTCTCTTTCTGAAAATATAATCTATTTCAGCAGGGAATGATCTACAGAATAGAGACAATAATTAAACCCAGACTCTTCCTGCATATATGTAACTTATCATATATTCTTTTTTCCCACTGGAGTTTCCACATTTCATATTTTGCTGATATAATGTTTTATCAAAACAAAGCTTTAAAGAGATTCCTCTAAAGGGATCTTAAACTGCACTGAATGCAGAATAAGAGTTAGTTCAACCACCTGTTTCCTTTTATACAGCATTTCTCTCCAACCCTGACTGAGAAGTCAAACATACGGGGGCTGTGTGTGAAGCTGTTGGAGAAGAAGGAATTTAAAATCCTTGGCCCCTGAGTCATCATATATAGTAACAGGTCTGCTAAAAGATCAACACGTCAATAGACCTGGGCAAATGTTGTTAAATTAATGGTTAATTTCAGCATACATATACTGTATTTTCTTGTTCACTATCTTGCTTTCTTCCTATACACATCTGGATAGAACCAGCTGTCTGTATGTGTCATCCAACAAACTTCCAGTGCAAAATCTCCCATATAAGCTGTCCTCAGAGCCAACGATTGGGGTGAAAACTGACTCTCCCAGCCCCTTCCTGAGGTCATAGCCCACAGGGGTGGTCAAGAGCCCTCCTTGCTTGTCCTATGCCCCTTTTGCTGTGTGTGGTAGTTGAGACTGAAGGCATGATGCAGCTCAGCAGCTGATGACTGCTGTTTGATTGACACTGAATGGCATTGGGCCCTCCCAGTCTTTGCCTTAGTTCTATTTGCTTCTTCACAGCCATGAGTAAACCCCTGACCTACTTTGTAAGAGAAAGCAGACATCCTTCTTTCATTCTCTTCTTCTCATGATGGTTTTTCTTCTTTTTCTTGAAAAAAATATGGCAGAAGCACCTGGGCACATTTCAAGAGCAACAGTAAAGTAATCCAAAGGCTTCTCCCAGAATCTCTGTACAGGACACATGAGAAGGACATGCTCTTTTCCTCAGTGTTTCCCACTGACCATCCCACAAAGTATCTGACTAAATGCCTGGTCCCTTTTGAAGGTACCTGTCACTTCTATGGGAAAATAACCAGCTAAGACAGGTTTATATGAATTGAGACAGGATTCTCCACCCCTTCATGCATATGAGTATGTGGTGGTTTAAGAATGGTATTCCCCAATTTAGTATTCCCACTGAATACTACCATGCACTGTTTGCTTACTCCCCTCTTTCTCTCCTTCTCCCTCCTGCACTGGGTTGGAGAGGAGAATCAGGGACCCAAAAGGGCTGAGATAAGAACAATTCCCTGGAAACAGCAATAAAATAAGACAATGAACAGTGGCAGCAATGACACAAATTTGTACAAGAAAGAGGCAAATGATTCACATGTTCACCATGAGGAAAACCCCCGACAATACCCAACCACTCCCTCTGCCACACTATGTGATCCAGAAAAGGGATCCCTTCCCCTGTTACTAGAAAATTACATGAGCTGGTATAGAATAACTTCCAGGTTCCAGCCATGACCCTTGTGGCCACTGCCAAAATTAACAGTCTTGGCAGGACCCCAGAGTCCTGGGGCACATTTTCTCTCACACTGTCTTAAAGTATATCTATGTCATATACAGCAGGTCACCTTATTATCAGTAGGTCAAACATCTATGAATGAGATTATCTTGCTACATTTCCTAGAATTGCAATGGATTTGTTTGAGAAAAGCATCAGTCTGTACCAACTGACAGATGTCCAGACGTCACTTTAGTTCAAATCCTGATATCTCAGGTGGCTGAAGATCTGGTAGAAGTGTCAAGAGGGAGTGGACACAAAGGCTGGATGGCTCTGACACATCACAGTAGCAGTGGAAAATATAATATGATGGATACTTCATTTTAACCATCTTTTTTCTGAATTAAAGGCCTGACAATATGTTGTTATGATTCTTTCAATGCTGTTGTTACAAAAAGCGTCTCATCAATACAGCTTTATAAGAAACACATGTATGAAATAAGGAAACATTCTAGTTAAGCTCAGTTTCCTATAAAAATGCACAGGAAAAAAAACTGGCATTGTGTCAGGATTGAAAGTAAGCAGAATCATCCTGAGTAGAAGAGGATAGCTAGACATGAAAGAAGGTTAACATCAGCGTTTTTACTGACAGTTCAGTAAAGTAGAAGAGATAGAAATGGTCCTTGGAACTCTTGCAAAGAAAACAACATACTATTCAGCATGCCCTCCTGTCTGCATGCATCTGAAAGAGAGAGGCAAAGTACATGAAAAGAATGTTGTTCCTATACTTTCATTTGCAAACTACTGAGATGAGAACAGACTACTTATGAAATCTGGAGGTATTTACACACAAAAATATAAATCCTTCTTTTGGTAAGAGACGAATAGACAGCACACAATGGGAATCTGGGAGGAGTGTTGCTGTACTGGTTTGACCAGGCTGAATGCCAGATGCCCACCAAAGCCGCTCTATTACTACCCTCCTCAACTGGACAGGAGAGTGATATGATGAAAGGTTCATGAGCTAAGATAAGGACAAGGACATCCAACAATATCCAAGGATAAGAAGTCACTGATTACCATCACAGGCAAAACAGACTCGACTTGGGGAAGTGAACTGAATTTATTTCCAACCAAAATCAGAGCAGGATAATGAGAAATAAAACAAATCTTAAAAAAAAAAATTCTCCCATCCCCGCCTCCTTCCCAGGCTCTACCTCCTCCACCAGAGTAACACAGGGAGATGGGGGATGGGGGTTATGGTCAGTTCATTTCCACTGCTGCTCAGGTAGAGGAGCATGCTCCAGCATGGGGTCTGTCCCATGGGAGACAGCTCTCCATGAACTCCTGCAGCATGAGTCCTTCCCACAGGCTACAGTTCTTCATGAACTGCTCCAGGATGGGTTCCTTCCATAGGGTGCAGTCCTGCAAGAACAGACTGCTCCAGCATGGATAGCCCATGGAGTCAAAAGTCGTACCAAGAAATCTGCTTTTCTTTCTATGGTCTGTAGGTCCTTGCCACAAGCTTGCTGCAGTACGGGTTTCCCACAGCATCACAATCTTCTTTTGAGCATCAACTGTTTTGGCATGGGTCTACCCCATGGGCTGCTGGTGGATCTCTGCATCCCTATGGTCCTTCATGGGCTGCAGGGGCACAGCTCCTTCACCGTGGTCTGCACCAGGGGCTGCACGGGAATCTCAGCTCCAGTGCCTGAAGCACCTCTTACCCCTCCTTCTCCACTGAGCTTGGTGTCTGCATAGTTGTTGCTCTCTCATATTCTCACTCCTCTCTTCGCTGAGCACAATTACATCTTCTCAGTAACTTTTTTCTTCTTCTTAAATATGTTATCACAGAGGTGTCTGACTGGCTTGGCCTTGGCCAGAAGCAGGTCTGTCTTGGAACCAACTGACATTAGCTCTGTTGGACATGGGGGAAGGCTGCAGTAGCTCCTCACAGAAGAAGCCCTGCAGTCCCCATGCTACCAAAACCTGGCCACATAAATCCAATCCAGTTGTAATAATGTGACCCAAGTTTATTCTTGCACTATTAAAACTTAATCTTCTTCAAAGCAGAATTTAAAATCAATACAAGTAAAAGGAAAGAGTGTTATAATTGCCTGCTTATCACATGAATTTAAAAATGTGAACAGAGCTCATCTGTGATGTCAGCTTTTATGTTTAATATCAATTCATGTTTCATATCCTAGGTGTCTACTAGAAGCCTTCTGAAACCAGGACCCACCTGTTGAGCTCTTTATTCTGCTATGCCATGGCTTCTGTAGAGATATGAGCTGCGATATCTGAAGAGGGTGAGGGAACCATATTATTCTGGAAGCAATATTTGTCTCTAAGGATGACAAATTCCCATTCACAATTCTGTAACACTATAACTAATAGGAATTAATATTATTAACCAAGAAATATTGAGAAGAAGAGTTAAAGGAAACATATCCATTCCATAGCACAAGCATTACACATGGTCCCAGGGACATTTTGCTAGCCTCTAGTTCTCCTGTTCTACACATACCTACACATCAGTATGCTGACAATCACCTCAGTACCACCCTGTCTCCATATTGTATTCCTCCCGACCACTTTTCTCCTCTTCTTCCATTCTCCTCTGACATCATTTAGCTAACACCATTCCCTCTCCAGACTCTGAGCGTCTGCTCACAACTTCCATGAAACCAAAAGGAAAAACAGGAAAGAATCAGTATATCAGTATTTCAGAAACCTTATGGTCATTTTAGTCCATTTACAGCTGAAATCACAAATTAATAGAAAGCTTGCCATTCCTTTCATCAATGAGAAGGATTTTCCCCTTGTTTAATTGATCATTTGTGCCAGTTTTGACACAAATCCAGGAGGAAACAATCCGAAAAGGGCATGTCTCTCTCTCTCTCTCTCTCCCCTGTCTGCCAGGCAAGCAGGTCCCAGCAGCTCCTCCCCCACAGGTTCAGGAAAAGAATTTCTGAAATGAAACTGAAAAAAATCTATTTATTTAACAAAGAGAGTTCCCTCTCCCCCAGGCACAGGGCAGAAAAGGACACTGAACCCCCCTCCCATCCCAGAGGTGGAGGCTGGTAGATTTTTATAGTTCTTTCCCTTAGGAAAGGCCTAAGCAGAGCCAAGCACCGCTGGGTCTAGGGGCAGAGTCCCACCGAGCATCCCAGAGATGATGAGCTGGTCTCGGATGAAGAAGCAAGCCAAAAATAGTGCAAAAAGGAATAGAAGCCGCTGAGGCAGATCTCAGTCCCTCTCCAGCCAAAAGTCAAAACACTGAAAGCAAAACTTCCCTCCTCTGCTACTAGCAGAGGGAAAAAAGTCTCAAGACAGGTAAAAATATGTAAACATTCTGGCTGCAAGGTCAAGTGAGCCGCTTTGAAGAGTCCTCCTGGCTGCAGTTTCAAGGTGCAAAAAAACTTCAAGCAGGTGATGGGGAATACAGGGTTGTCACAGAATCACCCCAAGACATCATTCAAGAAAAGGCAAGAGTCTCCTGCTTAGAAGCCCTATCAGCAAATATAGCTGCCCAGCTCTCAGATAGCTGCACTAGGGGATATTGGACAATAAGAAAGGGAGACTGTTTATCCCCACTGACAAGAGCAGAATGCATTCACAGGGAACAGCAGAAACAGAATTTTACAACAGCAATACTGCATGAACTGCATTAAGGTTTTAACCTAATACGATTAGGTACAGGTATTACCACTTTACACATCTCCTTTGATTACATCTCTGAGTACTTTTGATTATTTTATACATTATCCTATGCGTCAAGTGTGTTTATCCTAACAGCAGCACTTTCTCATATCCCCATCTCTCTGTTCCACAACATGTAAAATTATGGTAACGACCCAAATTTGTGGTCTACATGGAAGACTACGCTAGATGATATGCAGGAACTCTAAATGGATAAACAGAATATGCTGTAATTTGGGACAAGAGAAGAGATCTCAGGAAAGCTGGGAAAGGGTAGAATTAGCCTATTCCCAACCACAGGCCCTGACAGCTAAATACATACAAATCCTTGGGGAGAGTTCTAAAAGAGATTATAAGCAGTGGGAGTCATAAGGAGAAAGCATAAGAAGTGAGGAGTGGGGGAACAGTGTGGGCAGGGTGCATTAAGGATTGGCTTGTTGTTTTACAATTCAGTTTTCAGGAAGATATAACAAAAAGTCATTAAAATACTAGTTTATCTGCACTAGATATTATCTTGCATTGTAGAGGTGTAAAATAATATTGATCTGCCCAGATTGCTCTCCTTGGGTCTTTGGGTATCCCCTAAGTAACTGCTTCTTTCCCCCTGATTATCATCATTTGCATGGTACCCTGACCATAATATAGACATTTTGTGAAGGGATGAAATACAAAACAACTTCCTCTGAATACAGCAACCCTTTAAAAACCAAGAGACAATCCTGTGGAAAAAGGCATCTTCTCAGGTCTAAGGCATAAGACAACTGGAACCAGTTGCATCATGCCAAAAACACCTCTGACACTGACCACAGCAGACCCAGCTTCAAAGGGAAAAGAAACTGTTGCCCTCCAGTTGGAGTGTATGTACCATAGCAACACTGCCCTTGGATAGCTAAGTTTTCAAACACTGAGTGCTCAGCAGCACTAGGATTGAAAGTAGTTTTGGCAATAGCATCAACAACAATAAATGTGCTCACCCTAGCTATCAAACTAGGTCAAAACTGATGTTATTTCATTTTCAGGAGTGAATTCTTTCCTTAATTTTTCTACTGAATCAACTTTGGAATATATTTTTCCAGGGTCTGTTCATTTCCAAATTGGCTAGAATGCAGTGCTGAAGTAAGAGCAGATCAGAGAACAGTAAGTACCTGGGAGGAAAAATATCAGACAGTGCAAGGAGCAACTGCAGAGAGCTGTAAGTGCATCAGAAGCATGGTACTCAGAGCTTGGAAAAGACAAAGTGAAGGGGAGATGGAGAAGACAAGGATATCAAAGCTACAGGCCAGGATGACAGAGCTTTGACCCTACAAGCAGCACATACCAAATCCTGAAAATCACCACCAGCAACCTCTAAAATGCTCTGTCATAATTAAGAAAAATAGCTGTGTAGGGAGCTTCAGTACTAGACACAGACAATCTTTCACAAAAGAATCTCAGATCAGAAGTGTGTATCAGATTCCCTGCACAGCCTGCTCAAGCACCAACTGAGCTTTGCCTTGGCTTGGACACATAACACCAGGAGTGTGTTTTATTCACCAAACTGTGCTGTGAGGGTAATGAATACAAAGTGATACTAACAAGTAGCAATATTTTGAACTTTCTCTCAATTCCTGTATTATTTGTTCAAAAATTGTATCTTCACTCCCAGACATGAAATGCATTCTGTCATTTTTTATCCTGCTGGCTATGGGATTTTGTCATATGTCTTTGCATTGGTACTGTTTAAAAACTCTTGTACAGACAAACTGATATTGCTTTCCTGTAATTTGTCTCTACTTTATCAGCAGGAAAGTCTTAGAAACAAATACTGTGATACTAATGATACTTTAAATTCTCCCCTCTTAAAAATAAATTATCCTAAGAGGCAGTAATAGACTGTATGTCTTCTTGTATGTCCCAGACATTACAATTTGTTAATCTTCTACCATATGAAAAAATTTATTTAGCTATTGTGTATTTTCCAGGAACACATATAGTTAGGTCCTACAGTAATCTCTCTTGAATATAAAAGGTCCTGGGTCTGGCTTCTTTAAATGCATATGACATCACATATCAGTCATAGGTTTCTGTCACATCTTTCTCTGCTAGATTACAAATAGCTACTTAGGTGTCTCTTGACCTTCACTAAAATAAAAACACTGTGATTAGTTCAAATTTCTAAGTGAGGCCTTCCCTTGAACAGGTTTTATAGTTTATTACAACATCATCTGAACAGGAACCATCTCATCAGTGAACACACAGTTCTACCCCCAGCCAAAGTAACAATCTATACAGAAGAAGATCCACTCCAAGGCACCATTCTCTCTGTATGTGTGCCCAAAGAGCTCATTGCTTCTTTTTGCCAACTGTCATGCTGAGAAGTCATGTTCAATTGTTGGTCCCCTATGATCCTGAAATCTTTCTCAAAGTCCACACTTTGCAGAAGACAAGCCTGTCTTAGGGTGATTTATCATGATATTCTATCCCATAATCATCTGTGCCCAAAAATTGTTACTGGATCCTTAAGACCCTTGATCCAGGGACCTCCTGCACGTGTGCATGTGGAGGTTGCTTGTGCACAGACATTTGTGTGGTATTTATGCTGGTGACTACTTAATATTTGCTTAGGCAAAGGTTTCCCTTTCCTTTTTGATTTTTTTCTCCTTGGTTCACAGAAGCTGCAGAAGCAATTTTTGAGCTGCCTTGAGGACGAATTCCACAGCTGCCTGTCTAAAAAAAAATGAGGGCATCGTGCTGACGGAAGTGGATCAGAGCCACCCTATTCCAACCCAAGCTGTTGTTAAACATGCCGAGCTGGGGAAGAGGAAGACAGTGAATGGCTCGAGCCCAGCTGCTTCACTGGCTACGCCCGCTATGTTGTGCCTCTCTGTGGGGAGAAGGTCGATGCTGGACAAGCCATCGAGTCTTTGCTGCTGGAACTGCTCTGTGAAGCTCCTGCCTTCCCGAGACAGAGCTGGTGCAATCTTGTATCCCGTACTGGGAAGGGATATTTCCAGGATTTTGAGTTCCTCTTTGTTCTAGTAGTTTGGTAAGGCCTAACAGTTTGATATCTAGCAGTTATTTACTTTTTTTCCTCTCCCTGTTGCCATTCTGTTTGTTAATAAACTGGGTTTTTTTCCACTTTCATCTATTAGTATTCATTTCTTATTGGTGGAATGGGATTGTTGGAACCCTTAAAGGAGACGACTCATTCCAGAGTGTTTTCCTTTGAAATTTCTCAAACCAAGACAAAGCCCCTTCTCCCACTTTGTAGGCAGGTTGCACAGTCTTTGTTCCTGGATGAGTGATCTCACACTTAAATGGATTAAAATAAACTTTACTTAAGTGGCTCAGCATAGTAGCTGATTCAAAGCGCTTTATAAAAAAGTCCCAACTCTCCCCTTTTAACCAAGTATTTTTGTGTAATCTGCAAAATGTGGAAATAATTTTGTATTTATTTTCAGCTCTTTAATAATTAATTTTAAGCTTTCTACTGATCTCTGAAGAACATAATTAGAAATAAAACACTTAATAACCCCACACTGACATTCTGCTTTCTACATCAGTCTGCTAAGTATTAACTTTTATATGTACAAATTTTGTGCAATCTTTTATTTTCTCTTTTTTAAAATTATAGTGCCTAAAATGTTCAGTGAAACTGCAAGTCCCTAAAATTCTATTACAATCTTCATAGCTACTTTCACTGATCAAACGCATTAATTCATTACCCAGGGTTTGAGATTTTTCCCTTTTTAAATCAAGTTGGTTTTATTCCTTTAATTTCTTGAGCATGACATACTTGCATCTCCCTTATATTGTTTATACAATGATGTCAATCTATAGCCCATTAGATCAGCTTTCTTACCCTTTTTTGGTAGATTGACCCTTTAAAGCTCTCAATGCTTCCTGAAATTTCCCTTGCATTGAAAGATTTAGAAAAAGTTTACAATATGGAGCCAGAGTGCTCTTCAGCAAGTTTTTGGGACTCTTAAGTTTCCAGATCATTAGTCTGTTTATTCTGGTAAACAGTATTTGACATTGTCCATATTTACACATGCATTAAAAACACAGCATAATCTTCATGAAATACAAATACATTCTCATCCTCCTTAACAAAATGTGTAAGTATTTAATGAAGCACGTTTGACTCTATGTACGAATGATTTTATTATCTTAATCAAATCATGGACCAATATTATTGATAGGATTAATTCCATTAATGCATCACAACTTTATTCTGAAGGGGCTATAATCACAGAGGAGAGACTCTCACATGCATTCTGAAGGGACAAAATACAGCTGCTGTACCACAAGTACTAATGGCTTTGTTATAGTAATCACAGCAATAGGTCAGAAATGTTTCATCATCTTAGAGAACAACATAGGGAGGGATGTGAGTTGAGAAAGCTTTTTAAAAATGCCCTGCACTTCTTTCTTTCCTCTCACAAGATAAATGCATTTGTCTAGACAACTACTCTCAGCCTCCTCACCATCCAGACTGATTTCAAGCATGACAGCTGAAATTCTCCATAACCTGAAATCATGAAAACACCTACAAATGAGAGCATGAAGGCAAAGTTATATGCCAGACTTACTGGTACAGTGTGTCTCAATAGACACAGAGCATTTACTAAGAATGGGAAAATGTCCTGTAAAAAGCTCCATACAACACAGTAAATATTTAAATCTAGATGGCAGAAATTATTTACCTCTGCCCACAGGTAATCTGATTCTTTTTAAAGATACCACAGTCAGGCAAGGAAGAATAAAATGAGTCATCACAAGCAACAGGATGAAAAGAAAAGACTTACTTAGCTCAGTTTTGTTAAAAATATGGAAGGATTTTTAGGTTTTCTTTTTATTTAAAGTGGTTGTTTTCCACAGAAACCTGTTTTTAGCACTACTCATCTGTAAAGAAGAGGCTTCTCTCAGCATATGACATTTAAAAAGGAAACAAAAAGGAAAAAAATAAAGCTCATGTTACATTTGTTGGTATCCACCTCTGTCAAGTTTTTCCAAGGCCTCTGAGAGGAAAACCCTTTTCATTATGTAGAAATAGCCTCTGTTGACTTTTCCACTCCTCTAACTGCCAGTTTGCAGCAAATGTCATCTCAAAGGTCTATCTTCACATCTACCTTTTACCAACTGACCACATCTTTTCCTTGGAAACGGCATTAAAGAAAATAATTTAAAAACCCAAACAACCAAAACAACATAAAAATATATTACAAATCCTCCAGAGGACCCTAAATTAATAATTGTTCACTGCTAGCAAGTCCCAGCTTGTGATAGGTGAATGAAATATTTTCCTAAAAAAAATCCTTGAACAAGACTGTTATATTTAGTGTTGCTTAACCTTAATGCTTTAGGAATTAGTAATTGAGATATTTGTGGCATTCTACATACACTACATAAACCACAGTGTTTAACATAAACAATGTTATCTGCTTTGCAAAGACTAAATTATGTAAAGACTGAAGGTTTGCCAGTTTACTTTCTTGGCCAGTATAAATGGAATATAAAATGGAAATTGGCTACCCAGAAGATGCCATGACAACCATAAGACTCAGAATAACACTTATGAAGGTTTGTTAATCTTTTCTGGAAGCCCAAAGAGAGGAAAATAATCTCATTTAAAAATAAAAAAAAATCAGGATTATTCAAAAAGTCCAGATCCTCCTGAAACAAAGTAAAATATTTATTTGAAAGAAAGGAAAATCTGCACATCCAGTTGGTGAAATCATTGCCTCAGAGGTGAAGCACAGGTGAACAACATTGCAGCCATGCAGTCTTGAAAAGCATTTGTGACATTACACAACCAAAAAGGTTACACCTTTTGAAAGTATTTTACACATCCTTCACTTCCTTTCACCTTTAATATTTGTTTTTAAAGGACTTGATTGAAGAAAATATTTTTATAACTCTCCAACTTGATGGGTAGAAATTTACTGAACACTTCAAATAATGACTCCTGCCATCATGAGTTCACACATTGATATCTCAGATGGCAACCTTCAACTGCAACACTGTCACATCCAAACAGTGAGCTAAATAATTAGTCAAAAGTAGTTTTCTCTGAAAATCCCTACCTAAAGAGTACCTGTCCATTTCCATTCTCTGTGTACATGAATGTACAGCTTTGACATGCAAATCAAATGATTACCCTTCCAACTGACCCTGCACATAGCTATCCAAGTCTACAGCTTCCTCAGGAGGGGAAGAGAAGGGGCAGACACTGATCTCTTCTCTGTGGTGACCAGTGACAGGACTCAAGGGAGTGGCCTAAAGTTGTGTCACAACTAGATTTTAGAGAAAGATTCCTCCCCCAGAAGGTGACTGGGCACTGGAACAGGCTTCCCAGGGATGTGCTCACAGTACCAAACCAGACAGAGTTCAAGAAGTGTTTAGATAACACTCTTGGGCACAGGGTGTCAACTCTTGGGGATGGTCCTGTACAAGGCCAGGAGTTGGACTCAATGATCCTTGTAGGTTCCTTCCAGTTCAGAATATTCTATGTTTCTGTGATTATTTTGTTTTTACATGAATGTAGATGTAGTTTGCATGCATAGTTTTCAAAAATTTGTCCTTGGTCTAATCATTTCCACACAGTGAAAAATCCTGTGTTGTGTCCTGAGATCCATCCCAGCCTTGAGAGACAAGAAATAGGTATAAAAAAAGTATAACAGTTTAAAAACGGCCATTTTTTTTTCCATTTACTAGAACTGTAACATATTCTGCTTCTCTTTTGTGTTTTACACATTTCTGAAAGACCTCCACTCAATTAGCAATCATTTCCAAACTTCAAGCTTAGCCTCATTAGGCTTGCTTTAAAACTGTTTTTTGAACATATAGACAAATCCCACCTACAATTAAAATTTTGTTTGTCTCATAACATGTAGTCTGAATGTGAGCTATGTGCCATTTTGGACACAAATCCAGGAGGAAAAAAACCAAAAAGCGCGTCTCTCTCTCTCTCTCTCTCTCTCTCTCCCCCCTGTCTGCCAGGCAAGCAGGTCCCAGCAGCTCCTCCCCCACAGGTTCAGGAAAAGAATTTCTGAAATGAAACTGAAAAAAATCTATTTATTTAACAAAGAGAGTTCCCTCTCTCCCAGGCACAGGGCAGAAAAGGACACTGAACCCCTCTCCCATCCCAGAGGTGGAGGTTGGTGGGTTTCCTACAGGTCTCTCACTTAGATTCTAGGCCCAAGGCCTAAGCACAGCCAGGCCCTGCCAGGCCTAGGGGCAGAGTCCCACTGAGCATCCCAGAGATGGCGAGCTGGTCTCAGATGAAGAAAACAAGCCAAAAATAGTCCAAAAAGGAATAGAAGCCGCTGAGGCAGATCTCAGTCCCTCTCCAGCCAAAAGCCAAAACACTGAAAGCAAAACTTCACTCCTCTGCTACTAGCAGAGGGAAAAAGTCTCAAGACAGGTAAAAATATGCAAACATTCTGGCTGCAAGGTCAAGTGAGCCGCTTTGAAGAGTCCTCCCGGCTGCAGTTTAAAGGTACAAAAAAACCTTCAAGCAGGCGATGGGGAATACAGGATTGTCACAGAATCACCCCAAGATAGGTATTACTTAAGAACTGATTTGGGCAATCCTCACACAGAGTAAATGCTACATTAACAAGCAGACCCTCAAATGCATGACAATATAAACTTAGAGACCATTTGAAAAGAATTACATGGGCAGGCAGAATATCTTAGTCAATGAAAATGAAGGCTGGACATCTTTCTAACTGACACTCCTAAAACCAAACTGTATTTCACATCTGTTATGAGGCAGGTCTGAAACTGCAATCAGGAACACCTGTTGTCCCATGAAGAGTACATGCAAAGTCCCAGTTCTCCAAACATGACAGTAACAAAGATCAAGAAACTATTTTCAAGGTTCTCTATACAGCACTGCTTGTCCCCAAGTTCCTTTAGCCTACTCTTAAAGTGAACTTCTGTCCTTCCAGTGGTACTTTCCTACCACCACTGCTGCTGCCATCTCCTGTGTGCTCAGGTTTGTGTATAACCCAGATCTGTAGACTAATCTCTATGTCCATCACTGTCACTTGAATAAAATGCTGCAACATATCCAATGATTTTAAGATGGCAAAATTATATTGTTACCTTCATATACTGTTGAGGGGTAAGAATATATGTATACTTGTAAGAGCAAAGCAAGGCCTAGACTGGTTGATCCCATAGCTCCTCAACTCACTCTTTGTCCATCAGCTCAGAGCTTGCAGACGTCACCAGAGGGAATTGAGCCAAGGCCTTGACAAGGTATGGTGTGGAAGGGAAAGAGGCATGGAGACAGCTGTGGGAAAGGCAGACAAATGCCATTTTTGCTTTATAAAACTCCTGTGGCACTTCTTACTTAATGGAACCACTTGGCTTTTTGTCAGCCTGAAGAACACTTCCACAGCCAGTAATGCTGCCAGGAGTCATGGAACTCTTTTTAACTTTTTACTATCTGCTAGCTGGAAAATTTATATATTCAGCATTTTTCTTCTCCCAGAAGACAGACATAAAGCAATCTAAAACTACATCAGCAGTCTCTGAACTGGAATGAGTGTAAAGTATACCCTTGCTTTCTTAAACCCACTTCTTTCTGTTAATAGAATACAAATATCTGGCTAGACACAAAGCAAACGAAGTGCAATGAAGGAAGGAAATGTTTTTGAAGAGAGTGGAGACAGTGCATATGAAAACTCAGCATGAAAAGTAAAGCCATTTTTCTCAACAGACTTGAAGAGCACCCTCAAAGTCATCTGTGTGAAATGTTGCTGCAGACCATCTAGGCACCATGAAGATCAGAAATAGGGCTACAGCCCAGGTACCTGGTCTGTGAATGGAACATAGATCATGGGAATTAGTTCCAGCTAGATGAACAATGAATCAAATCCTGTTTATCTATCGATAGGTTACCTTAATTTTCAGCTGACCTTTTCCTCATGGGTAAGTGCATGTGGGGGGAAAAGGAAATAGACAGATGGGATTCTGCTACTCTGAAAAGAAGCACTCTTGATAACCATCTTGTTTCACTTTTGTTGTGGTTATAAAGTGTACCTGCCCTACCATTCTTCCCTTGTAGTACACCAAGACTCCAACTCAGACCAAAAAAACTCACATTAACATTTCGGTAGGCTCTCCAAGCTGCAAACAATTGAAGAGGGCATGTTCGCCAGGTAGGACTTGTAGGAAACCATCATCTTCACACTCAGTTTGTGCACCACGAGCAATAGAGCACACACTGGGAATGATGACATTGCCAAGCCATGTTGGTGGAAGACAGGTTTGTATTTTCAGATTCACCTTATATTCCAGGATGTATGTGTACTCTTTTTCACTAATGTCACAAACAAATCCCAATCTTGTTAAGAGTAAGTTTAAAGATATTTGCCTCTTTAATCAGCTACTGGCAATTCATAATCTTACTGTGGGAATGTGGATTTAAAAAAAAAAAAAAACAAAAAAAAAACAAAAAAAAAACAAAAAAAAAACAAAAAAAAAACAAAAAAAAAACAAAAAAAAAACAAAAAAAAAACAAAAAAAAAACACAAAGCAAGCAAACAAACTAAACAAAATATGCCCTCTACAAACTCAACCAAATAGATTCCTTAAAAATATGTACCAGAGACTCAATAAAAGCTCATGAACATATGCTGCTTCTCCTTTCCAGTCAGACCTACTGATTTAGAGCTGGGTATTTAGCTCCCAACTTGAGCTTTAAACTAGGACAGTGTGTTTGGTCTTGGGGCTTCACCAGACTTTAGTGAGAGATTTCACAAGAGTACATTCTCTGTGTGTACTGCCATCCAAATTGCATTGCAGCCCTGATCAGGGCAGTGGGTTTCCCCACAGGAGCTACACATGCTGAGGTAAATCCTTGTTTTGAAGACAGCCTGTCATGAGGGGCACAGGCACAGCTTACCTGGGAATTAACCTTCAAGATATCCACTCTTGCTTTCTCCACAGATACTTTTCCTTTCAAATACACATTTTATAAACTACAGTCTTCACAACCTCTTTCCCACCCACTCCAATAGAATGGGTGCTTACTGCAAGTGCCATTTAAAGACTGAAAAGATTTTGCCCTACTGTGATACCTTCATCATCACCTTCATTGACATCACCCAAATCCTAACAGCATGGCAGCTGTCTGTCACTTTTAGAGGAAGACACACACTGTCTCTTCCCACCACACCCAGGGGATCCTCATTGTGTGATGTCAGCCCCTAGCTACCACCGGTATGAGAAAGGTCATTTTTCAGGCCCTGATGTAAAAGCCCTTCACTTGAAAGCACTCAAAGACCTTTTAGATCTTTATTTTATTACTATGAACTTACTACTAAGGATTTTTATTTTTTAAACTTTTAAAATATACTCCCTGTGAAAGACTAATTTTGTCTACATTTACACATCATGTTGAATGCAAACTGTGTATACGTTAAAACGATGAAAATATAATGCAGTTCAAAAATGTTTTCCAACCTTGCCCAAACCCAAAGACAAGTAAAGTCATATTTCCTCTACATCTCACAGCCACATCACATGGAAAATTTCATTCCCCAAACAGCCTACCAAAAAGGTACAATACTGTGAAAAAAGGGTGCTATAATTGAAATCCTTTTGCAAGCCAAACTAAAGCTGAAGGAACAAAAGTTCTGCAATTTTTTTGAAAGCTATGATGGAGGTTTTCTTTCTTTTCCCGATGTTTAACCAAAGTAGTGATGACTGGGGTCATGAAGAGTCATGAAAGCTGTATTACTGTTCTCCACTGGGATCCAAGCTTCTCTGTATTTTTGCAACATAATACAAATTATATTCATAAATCATCTGGAACATTACCCAAAAAAGGGTGAAAAGAAATTCAGGTCCCAATCCTGCAGTAGGTTCCATAATGGCTAAAATTCCTATGGCCACAGAGTAGCTAATAATTAACACATAGTTGTTGAGAAGAGTGTTGCAAACTAATGAAAAAGAGAAGAACCAGGAGCAAGAACTCCATCCAAGTCAGTCACGCAAAGCAAAGTTGTAAGGGGGTGTCCTCACTGAAAAATGCAGGCTGAAGTATGCACAAACCACCTTCAACCTCTCAGACCTCACCATAGTCTAGAGAAACCCAGCAATGCATTTCTGGATTGAAGAACATGCTCTACTTTGTTTGGCTATAGAATTTACATTGATCTCCTTTTTTTGCCGAGATTTTATTTTTGCTTTTCAGCACAATAAATAGAGACCAAAAAATTTTCTGAGAATAATTGAAGTTATGATGATGATAATGATTATGATCCATATGCAAGAATCTCTGCTTTGAATATTTTATACACGTCTGTACTTCCCAGTTTCAAAAAAGATGTTTCAGCTCCCATACTATTTCCTGAGGGTCTAGGATATTCTCCTGAAACATAAGGAGACAATTCAGGGTCTCATGTTAACGTTTTCAGCTAAAGCAAGCAAGACTGACTATTTGTGCAGAATTTAGCACCGCTGCATGATAAAGTGGTATTTTAAATTTGAACAGCATTGGCTCAATTTATGAGCTCTGAGGATTACCAGTTTTCAAAATGGCAATTATATGAAAATATTAAACATAATCATACTTAACTAAACACAGATTTTGAATGTACCACTTTATTTGTTCTTCAGGCATCTTCTGCAGCTGTTTAAAGGGTTTGTGTTTTAGATTTTTTTCAAACTATAAAAATTCTATAATAAGAGAATATGTTTTATTTTTCCTGTATTTGAGATAAATTGCTAGTTTAGCCAACAATCAAACCTTTGTGAAAATATCCATAAATCACTTTGTACTATGGTCAAGAATCTATTTTTAAAAAGTAACAAAGTACCTGTAATTATTTTGTCCCCATTTACAAGAGAATAACCAATGCTTTTGGTCACTTGATCTTTGAGGTATTACTGAAAAAAAGAATGTTTGACCTCTTCCAAACTACTGAAATATCAGTCAGTTTCATAAATACAATATTTATATTCCTTTATTTCATAGCTTCTCATTTCCCTAGATAAACCTATTTTCTTTGAGATAAAAGGCTACTGAGTATGGTTGTAACTACAGATAAGCAGCACTCAAGACTGCTTTTCTTTCTCTTGTGATAGAAAGATAATTGGTGTTATATTCAAGTTTCAGAAAATTTTCTGCAAAACTGAAGGAGAAAAATTGCAAGTTCTTTCAGTAACAAAAAACCTCTCACAACTCTTTGTGACTCTGTAGAGATTGAAAGTATTTACATTTTTTTTAATTAGGCTTAGAAATAATACATTCTGAATTTGAAGGGAAAAAACATGGAAATAAAAATTAGGGAATGATTTTCAGTCATTTCCTATAGAAATTACTATCCAAAATAAGTTGAGCCTAAGGTGATGGAAGAAAAACCAACAACAACATCTGGAAGACAAAATAAACCTTTTGTTCTAGATTGTTTCTTCCCACATAAACATACAGATAGAAAAAAAATATACTTTCTAATGTTGTAGTATGAAATGTCCAAAACTGATTGAAAAACTGATTTTCTTCTTATCTTCAAACTTCTGGGTATTTATGTAACTTTATAAAAGGTCTTGTTTTCCACTTGTACATACTGTATTTTCTCAAGGCCACATCAATGTCTGAATATAACTCCTTTACTGGAAACCCCAGTCACTCCTTATTCCTTGTACCTTTTAGGCATAATGCCTCAACCTTCCCACATTACAATTTTCCTCTCACTTGCAAGTATCTTCACCACAAGCAGAATTACTTTATTTAGTTTCCATTTCTGGTAAGCATAGAAAAAGTTCTAACCCAAAGATAAATGTTACAATGAACAAATACATTTTAAAGTGTATTTCAGGAATTGCACAAACTCACAGAGGAATTCATATTGAAAAGCATTAGTGCTTATTGGCAATACAACTGACTACTTACTTGCAGCTGTTTAGAGTTTACATAGCTATACTGTGAAATTCCTCCTTCCAGGAGTCTGAATCACAAGAAAATGCATATTTCAATTACTGCAATTTATTCTCATATCAAACCAAGCCCATTTTTACCCAAAGTAAGTCACAGTGCTTTTACATCTCTTCATCATGCAAATCCACTTACATAGAATAATCCTAGTATTACCATAAAAAGTTCTCTTATTTTAAGCCATATAAATGTCTGCCACACACATTTGACTATTGTCCCAAAAGCAGCAACTGCCATGCAATTCATCTTACACACCAGAGTAAGAAAAAACATGCTTTCTTTCACATTTGTGCCAAGCTGACCATGATGGCAGACCAGTTTCATTTTTTGTAAGTTATAACATTTGCCAGCTAAGCTTCTGTTTAAAACATAGTGTTATCCCACTGAAAAAACACCCAAACATCAATGTTGATTGGTTCAAATGACAAAAGCAGCTTGGGTTTGTGATAGTTTTCCTCTAGCGCCATCATGGAAAGATTGCTTCAGTTTTGGATATTGAGGGTTTAATGGGGCAGGGTCAGATGTTGCTACATCATGTCAAGTTCCCTTCAACCTATTAATAGGAAACCCTGAAGAGCATGATCATAATGAAGAAACTTTTCCCTCCTTGGCATGGTATTCATAGAAGTGGTCCCTTTATACTTTAAAGAAAACACAGTCTTTAAACTATTCCAAGTAATGCATTTCAGAAGAATCACATTTCATATGAGGAAAACCACAAAAGAGGAAAATAATACTGAAAGATTTAAACTTCTTGATCAGTTCTTAAACTACTTTAAGAAAAGCAGTTTATTTGCAAATTAAATGTGCAGACAAATAAAAAAAAATGTAGACATGGAAAGGCATGCTTTTAAAGTAAGAAAATAGAGTTCCTTAAATGTGCAGATAAAGCAAAGAACATTTGGAATAAAATAAATGGGAATAAGATGCAGGATTTGGAAAAGATCATTATTTAATTATCGGGTTTACATCTCAGGAGTATAATCATGTAGTGCTAGCTAAACTAGCTTTAGACTGAGTTGCTGATAACTATGTAGCTACAGTTTTTCAATTGGAGGGACTCCTGGATATTTCTGAGTGGAAAAGAACTGCCTGCAAAGCTAGAGAAGAAATTCATATGTTCACATTTTTCCTTTTTTTTTATTGTTTTGTTTTTGGTTGTTTTGGTGGTTTTTAGTTTTTCAAGCACAGTCTTGCATATAGTCTTGGTCACTGCTTGCTGCTGGAAGGGATGAAAAAATCTTGATTCATTGACCGAAAGTATCATAGATCATCTCATTAACCCACCCCATCAAAGCCAGACTGGGACATGCTTTTATCAGCACTTTCTCTACAACTGCCTTTCCCCTCTAAAATTATCAGTCATTGCACTCTTCCATCCTGAAATCTTCCAAATCCACAGACCCAAAAATTCCCAGAGACACACTTCCTGTCCAAGGAGAAACGGTGGTACGTGTACTTTCTTAATACCTAATCTCTGCCAAATCTGTGGGAATTGGCTACTACCCTGATGATTATTAAGCCAGATGGAGGTTTAAATTAACTCTACAGCCCCACTTTCAGGGATGGCTACCAGAAACTGTGTAGCAGAGGCTTCACAGGCTTCACATGCCACAGGAACATGTAGAGGGGACCCTACTGCTCAATGCCACCAGAGCTCTGCAGGGACAATGTAGTGCCTCCATTCTGGGTGCAGCTTTATACACCAGGACGACCACTGGGTGCAACTGCTTGTGGAAAAATAGGTTCACTAAAACAGAAAAAAGGCTTTCACACGTGATGTGAAGTAGTTCCACAGAGACTCCCTGGATGGAGAAACATACCTTGGATAATGCTGCTGCTTAAACAACCATCCTCAGTATTATAAACAAAGACCCCAAACACAGCTGGACACAGAAAATTAATTCATCTGAGAGGGGTAGAGGGTTTCTCTACACTGGTGGAAGAGATCATGGAGGGAAAACCAGTCTGGGAGGCCATGGGTCTTCAGGTCCGCCCACGCACCCAGATGGGTGCCCTTACAAACCACCTTGGCCAGGATATGTGCTTTTACAGACCTGCCAAATCTAATCCAAAACCCTCCACTGATAAGCACACCTCTACAAATTCTCCACAATCAAGGCTGGCACACACCATGGCTGCATGTGGTTTGGGGCCAGGTGGGACAAGCTGCAGTGCCAGCGTGGCATCAGGATTTGGCTGCAGGCAATACACTGCTGCTTCCCACTCCTCACTCCATTTAACTGCAAGGGTGCACTAACAATATTCATTCCCTAGGGCTTCTGCAGCTCTCTGAGTTGCCACTGGGGAATCATGACATGGGTTTGGGGGAGCTTGACAGAGAAAAGGAGATGGCAGAGTGCCTACTAAAACTGTTCCCATTGTGAAATGCACCATAGACTGCCATGGTGGCTCCTCTGGGACTAAAACATCAGTAGAAATTAGTATAGTGACTTTTTTTTTAACTTGATGCCCTATTAAAAGAAGTCACATCAGAATGACACTGGGTCTCAGAGAGATATTTGAAAGAAAAAACAATAACAGAAGAAGACCTGGAAAATATTCAAGTTTCAAAATATCAAAGGTATGCACATGAAATAGAAATATCTTTCTCTACCAAAACTACCAAAATCTACTGACTGAAGACAGCCTACATCAAGGAGAAACACAAGTACAGGAAGATTTCAAGTCTGGGCGAAACATTTTGCTGCATGCTTTGCACTGCCTTTTCTTTCAAACCCATACTCTAATATCTTCCAAATTCTAGTAAAGAACAAAAAAATTAAGATGAAAGGTCAAAAAAGAAAAAAAATTATTTCTTAAGTTATTTGTACATTTCTGAAAGTTACACGGATGTGACCTCTTGGTCACATCTAAACTGCTAAACAGAAAAGTCCTGCAACAAAAAATTCCAGTACATCCAATTCACAAACTTTTCAACTAAATAAATAGAACCGATTCTCACCCAAATTACTTTCAATGAACCTGACTTTGATGCTTAGGTTCAGCTTGCATGAGGTGCAATTTGGCTAAGTTCCCCTAATGTACTGCCTGACCTGGCCCTACTTCTTCTTTTGGACTTTACCTGAAAAGGAAAAAAAGCTACACAGGATTTTGACACTTCCCTTGTAGTTCTGAGCAAATTGCTTTGTTTCACTACTTCACGTTCTGATCTGTAAAACAGAGATAATGCTACTCAGCTATCTTAAAGGAACTTCTTGAGACTAATTGCCTCCAACCACACCCTGAAGCAAAGCATCTTAAAATGCAAAGCAAGTATTTTCAACTAAAGCTCCAATTGCTATCCTGTTTATTAATGAGAGGAAAATATCTGAGCTAAAAAACAAAGCACTAGGCTATTGTTTCCCATGAGGCTCACAGAAATACTAAATTGTCTCCAGGATAATCACACATCACTTCAGTCGTGTCTCACAAAAAAACCCTATAAAACCACACTCAGAACCAACTGTACTAAAAGAAACAAGGCATTTGTGTGAATAACTACAACACTGTGGTGTATTCAGCACCATATGCTACATCTGACCAGTAGAAAGACAGTCCTGCTCTTGGACTGAAGCCGAATCCCTGTGTACTAGCAGCATGGCCATCAACACAGCTGACTTACTGACACCAAGGTGCAAACAAATAGGATACAGGGTCGGGGTTTTTTGTTGCCATTTCACATAAAACTTATGCAGGAGGGAAGGAAGTTAATTCAAGCACATCTATGATTTACAGCCATTTACACAGCTTGTGCTATACTGGAGAATTTAATCTTGCAATTTTTCCCTGACCAAGAGTTTTCAGAACCACTGCAGCTCCCATTACAAAGAAACCAAGAAGTGTGATGATGCTGCTTTAGATTCAGCTGCAATACTGGGTGGCGCAATGTTGGCAGAAGATATAAACGCTAATATAGAGCTCAGGAAAAATCACTGAGATAAAAAGCAGCAAGAAAACTGAAGTGGTTACTAAATTAGGCAAACAATTTTAAAATTAGAGTTGCAATAGGACATTAGATCAAAAAGAAACACAGAACTTTCACGAGATGTTCAGCACTGCTGCTAAAATGAATGGAAACAGCATAACTACTGGATGGACTGTGGGGTTTCTCCTGTTCTTGGAGGATTTTTTTAAATACCAAAAAAAAACCAGAAACATTTCAAATTAAAAAGACACGGTTGGGAAAGATTACAGGTTTCATGCGAAACACATCTCTAACATCTTTTCCCCTGTTACCAATTTGTCACCAGAATCTAGTCAACAGAAACTTTTAAGAAATACAATAGCTATCACCGTTGGTTTTGTGCGTGTGTGTGTGTCTAAAAAGCCCCTAAAAGAATCCTTTTTATTGTATTGAGTATCTGTCATTCTACAAGTCATTCTTCTCCTACTGACTTCTCCAGTTCATTTCACCTAAACAAGAAAGAAGTTGAATGGCTACAAGCACAGTAGCAGAAGTTATACTTGTCACAGTGCAACCTAAAGTCATGTGAAAATCAAGGAGCTCCAGTGAGCTCTGTGTACTTTCTATAGTAAAGAAGAAATGACTGAATGTTGCCAACTCTACTTGACATGACTGGGGACTATGGACTATTCAGTTTTTAGCATTTGATTCTTGCTGTAGTGCTTTAATTTGCCATTTCACAGGGTCTTCTGAGTGACAAAATCTGTGCTTGAACTGAACCTCAGGAAAGGGGCTTCATATTGCATCTGCATCCTGTGGAGTTATCATCTGAGCATAGTCTCAGGAAAACAAATGTACAAACAAATAAGATTAGTGGCTGAATGCTGTGTGATTGGACTGCAAAGTACTATTTAAATTTAAAAATGTAAACAACACCAAAATAAACAAACAAACAGAAATGAGAGAGAGGAAAAAAATGGTAATTATTTTAACTCTAGAATTAGCAGATAGAAAATTACTTTTTTCATTTCATAATGCATTTAGAAGGCTGTTCCATCAACCCCTCATCTGGAGACCTGGTCTTTTAACCAAAAACTTGACATGTTTAGATTCCCAGCAAAAAAAAGACACTATGCCCCTGTTATCTCCAACTTCCAGTAAATTGAAGTATTATTAGCTAGATGTTACTTGCTTTGGATTGCAAACAGCAAGTTCTATCCCAAGTGTCAGAAAGAGTAAGGGTAGCAATATAGATTGGACTTTCACAGTGGCTCAGTAGCCTTGCTGTTTCCCAGCATCAACTTTGCTTGGAAGCTGGGCAAATCAGTACTGAACACCAAACTAATGGACTTTTGACTAAACAACTTGTTGATACTTAGTTATCAAAGTAAGTGGATAAAAATACATCATGTAACACAGCAGTAATTCCGGGACACTAGAAAGGAGATCGGACACCTACAGTGTTGAATGTGAAACAAATTAAATGGAGCCCATTTTCTTGATGACAGTTACAGCATTTTTCTTTCCCAGTGGACTTAGTGCATTTCATAAGAGTCAGTGAATGCTGATCAGTAGAAGCCTAAAATCAACCTAGGGCAACCTCAGGTCAAACTGGGGCTTTTTCAGAAGCAGAGCCATTTAGGGAGTACATCTTTGTCCTTTTTGTTTGTTTCCACTGAAAAGAACCAAAGCACCAAGACCACCATAGAACCTCACTAGCAAATCAAAATACACAGTGGGGAAACCCCAGACATCTGATCTATTTAAATTGCAAAGTTTTCCTACTTTTTGGAAGGCTTTAACCATCCATGCCCTTTTGTAGAAAAGGGGTTGAGTCATCCCATGTAGGAGCAAATATCTAATGCCAAGTCTTCTGCACAAAAGCTGCAGCACTCAATATACAGTATTTTTGAGACACCCGAATGATGGAGAAAGAGTACAGCATGCCCTTTTTAGGAAGGAACATCTGTTGCACTGGCTGAGAAGCAGCTGGAATGACCTTCTGTCCCCGACGTAATGTCAACTCATCAGTGTTACTTTTTACAAGCAGCATTGCAAGATTTCCTCACAGTTTGAGGTGGGGAAAAGTGTTTGGAATGGAAAATGAAGCTGCTGCCAGACGACTTGTTCAGACACTAAAATTTTGTTCCTTTTAGTAAAACATAGTCATTACGTTATCTCATAACAATGCAAATATCTGATTCTATTTATCCTGACACTGTATTCTGCAGTTCATCTTGATATGGAGTGGAACAAAAAGTCTGTTTGCAATGCAGCCATCACCACACTGCATTCCCACTCTTCTGTAGTAGTTTCCTGATTTCTATGCTTCTGGAGATTAGCAAATATGAAATCAGCTATTTTGATACTCTCCCATCCCACTGTAAAAGGGAAGTCAAGGAGGATTCTTTTTGATAAATTGCTTGGATGAAAATCAGGCGCAAACACGGCAATATTATATCTGAGAATATTTTATTGAAAGAAAGGCAAGTGTTCCTCCTGAAGCACAGATAAAAAAGGGAGAAAAGAGAGACAGAGAGAGAAACGGAATACTGGGATAGATCGTTACCACTGTATCCCAGGCACCCTGCTGGCATCAGTTTGGCAGATGTAGCATGTGGGCTGGCAAGCTGCAGTGAGTCTGCATGGCTCCCACGGCAGCTAGGCATGATTTCCAAACAGCAGCTGGCTGCGTATCTAGTGAAGTGCTAGGCTGCCACGGCATTGAGCTGCCTTGGGAAAGTAGTGAAGTAGAGCAGGACAGGTGCAGACAGGGAAGCAGGACCTCAGACAGAAAAAGGTGAGGGGAGGAGGAGGGCCAAACTGGCCCTCCAGGTGAGTCCACATTCCCTCAAAGAAACCCAAAGAAACATGGCCCCGATTGTGTCCCAGTTAACTGCTTTTACGTGCTAAAGCACCTTCCATTGCCCAATTTCCCAGGCATTTTTTCACAGGTATCTGGGCATCTGCCCCACCAGCAAGTGGGGTCTTGCTTGCAGCCCGATTGTGGAAGCTCTTTCTGCCCCAATCAGCTGACAGGTGAAGCCTCGCTGGGGACAGGGCTGCCAGCATGTGTACAGCTCCAAGAGTAATTTTTCACCTCATGTATAACATATGTTGAGGCATAAACAAAACTCAGATTGGTCCCTCTCAGATACCCAGCAGTGAAAGCCCACATATATAAGCTTAATTCAGTGTTAGGATTGCATTTTCCTGCTATAATCCTGGTATAATAGGAGTGTAACCCGGACACAAGAAGCCTGAGTCAAAGCAGGAGAACAAAGTTAATATTTATAACTACTTCAAGCAAGCATCTGAGCACTTCCTACCCCTGCAGACAAAAGCAAAAAAATCTACTTCAAAATCCCCTGCTAAACACTGTAAATAACCATGTTTCCTGCAATGTTAACACACTATTGGAATAGCTCTTGGGTCTTCACTGACATACTCGTTTTTCCCTTTCACATGCACACTTGATTAGGTTATTTTTAAACAAAGAACAGCTTAATGCTAGTTTAGTTTGCTAACTGTTTTATTTTGAATCCATAATTAAGGTCTTTAAGATCAAGTTATCAGACTTTTGTTTTTCTTTTCTGTTTCTCCTTTCTTCTTTGACAGACTAAACAAACATGAATTTTTTAACATTTTCTGCCAGGATTGTGAAAGGCATGACAAGAGAAGTCTAGATGAACAAATAAGAATGAAAACTTCTGAAAAGCAAGGAAGTCTTAGTTACAACAAAGAACTTCTTCTCTGTGATCAAAAGCAGTAGCTACTTACCCTCTAACATATAGAAGTAATACCTGCAAGTATTTACATAAGTTCTTTGTTCCTCTCCATCACATTTATAAAGTAATCAACATCACAGTGCTCTCACAGTAACCTCCTGGAGATCAGCCAATCCTGAGACATGATTTCTTAAACCTTTCCTGTGACAGTGCGCTGCCTGCACAAAATACTCGGCCCCTCATTACTGTCTATGAGAGAGTCTGATAATGCCTACAAGTCCTTTGCCTCAGGCTGGGATTTGCCAAAGAACGCACAGACTCTACCATAAAAAAAAGATGAAAGGGGCTCACAGCATGTTGCTATGAATATAAAAAGAATAGCTTTTTCAGTCAACACTACTAAGGAAAATCTCAAACTGCTTCCCTATCCTGCTCTCCCACAAAGAACTCATACTTCTAACGCAAGACAAGAGTGACTTGAGCAAATCAAGTTTACACCCATTCTAACCCTGATTCAGGACAGACCACCAAGGATATGATTTAACAAAATAGTTTTGGTCAAAAGTTTACTTTCTTCCCCAAGATTACAACACTTCACAAGGAAGTGAAATAGCAAAGCAGACCACAGAGACAAGAACAAATCAGCACATAGCCAGCCTTGTGATGAGGGTTCTTCCAGTGCCAGTGAGAAATACAGCTTCAACTATGTGTATGGGATTAAACAAACCTAGTAGGTATGACATATGGCATGGGCCAAAAAAGGACACTGAGGGAGCAATTACATGAGCCAAGAGAAGAGAATAGAACTTTTTCTGCTATATACTCTCAAATTCATACACTTGATCTTTTATCTAAAATGTTTGTTATTAATCCTTCATGGTTTTTCTTCCTTGAATTAGTCTACTCATCTTTTGAAGTCATCTCACTCATCTAACTACCCTTATTTCTCTATAACTTTTCTAGATTTATCATATTCTTTTCAGAAAGCAAAGAAAGATGACAGTGCCCAGGATATGCCTACACCACAGAGATATCCTGAACATAAATGGATTTTCAGTTTGGCTCTCCACTTCTCTCCTAATTCTGATTAAGAATCAACATTTTTGCTGCCACCTGAACTGATGTTTTCAAAGACCTAGCTATAATAATTTCAACATCTCTATCTTGAATTTTAATAACCAATTTAAATCTTATTATTTTGTCTATATTACTGGCTTATGCCATAAACATTACTGGGAATTTAACTGGTCGTTTTAATGCCTATTCACTGCAAAATCTTTCTGTAAAGCTGGAATAATATGTTTTCCATTTTCTACCCTGAATACCACCATACTAATGGCACTGTTTTCCTACTGTGAATTCTACTGCACCATCAGCGCACTTTGCTATTTCACCATTCATCCCTTTTCTGCATCGCTTGGGAAGCACAAGCTAACAGAGTTCTCAGTGACACCCCAGTTATCTTCAACTACAAAAACAGACTATTATTTCCACTATTCTGTCAAATACCTTTCATCTTTAAGGCTTCATTTCAACAAGGTTACCTAATAAAAGAGATTGTAAAACCTTTCTAGAAATTCATTTACACAATATCCATAATAGTATCTTCATTGACTCTTTGTGATGAATGAAAATATATTTGTGAAAAAGAGATTTTCCCCTAAGAAAATCACATTAATCTATTATATGGTTTATAGACATAATTCTATTCTTTCTAAGCTTTCTATCAATTTCCTTGGTATGTAAGGATGACAAACAGTATTTAGTCTCAATGAACTCTGTTACATTTGTATCACATTTTCCATTGCTTTGGTACCAAATAGCAAATTAAGCAGCTTATGAACTGTGGATGTTAGCTCACTATTTGCTATTTGAGTTACCTCAGAACTTTTGGGTGAAAACCAGCTGGTCCTGAAAAATGCATACACAATTATTTATTGCATCAGCTGGTCACAAAAGCTCTTTGCCACCACTTTGCTTGGAGACAACTCACCTGACCTGTTTCCCATCGTGTTGTAAGCCTTCTAAACATTTGGAGAAGAAACTTCAATTAAAAGAATTAACTGAGATTTTTTTGTCATGCTTTTGGTATCTGTGAATCTTCATTTCAGGACCTGATATTCTACAGATCGTTTTGATTCTAACATAGGCTTCTTCCTTGCCTCATGCAGAGGGAAGTTAATATTCCTTTCATATCTAGGATTAATATGAAACTACTCACTGTCTTGGTTAGCAGCTGTTACCTCCAGCCCTGTTTTCACTGGATTTGTAAATGCTTTTGAAGTCTTTGTTTCTAGTATTTCTCTTTTGTAAAAAACTTTTCTAAATGAAAAAGAAACAACCATTGTTTTCACCAGAATGAAATATTTAACTCGAAAATGTCTGGGTTGCTTCAGTGTTTTTTTTCTTTTTATGGGCAGTTTTCTCAAAAATGCTTCTGTTTAATCCAGCCTTTGATATTCCTCTTAGTTTTCTTTCTCCTTTACCTCCCACTTTTTCCAGTGTAGGGCTGAGCCAAAACTTTTTTAGCATTCACAAAGCCTCTAATTAACTAATACTCATGAGATAAGGAAATGACATCATGTTCTATTATTTTGCAAATTAATCAGAAAACCAAAGTCTTCATTAAAACCATATTATGCTTCCTCTCTGTTCCTGAATCGGTCCTCATGGACTGTACAAATACAGCAAGTCTTCTCTGCCATATCTTTTCTGCTCCCAGCCATTGCTCTTTCAGCTGCTAAATGTTAGCTGATTGTTTTCAGAGCAGACCCTTGTTTCAGTATATATACTTCATATACAGCTACAAAGAATCAGTTTACAGTCCCAACAGAAGTAAAACCCTGTGTAGAATTGGTAGATACCATCAATGTGTCAAGGACACCTTTTTTTTTTGAATGTGCAAAACTACTAAGACCTCACGATCTTCCTCCCCTCCAGCACTGAACTTCTTGAAACAGTCTGTAAGATTCACCACTCCTCTTCGCCGATTAACCTCCGCTCCTCAAACTGACTCAAGCAGAACAAAACCAGTGTTCTTCATCTGCTATCAGACATGCTTGTCCCTGAGTTGAAGGGAAATGTCCACCTTGATTTATGTCAAGGCAGACCTACAAAATTTCATATGAATGGGATTGAGAGTTACACAAGCCAATGAGCCTGCACAAAAGCTCTTGGGGTTTCCACAAGTGAAAACAATCAAAGTAATCTGAATACCTAAGATATTACCATCAGTGTTTCTGTGTAACTCAGGAAAGGATAACATTAATAGTCTAAGCATTCTCTGAGAGGAAACCAAACACTCTCAGCGGTTTGAGCACCGCCAACTGTCACTGTGTTTCTTTCCCTTCTGAGAATCAGCTGAATATAGCCATAAGCTGCAATTGCTCTTTGTTATCCCATATAAAATAATTTTTTCTAGAGCACTTCTCAGACAGCTGACCCATCATACAACACACCACACAACACATTTGCCAGAGCTTAATGATATCTAAAATCACAAAATCTTCCCCAGCCCAGTCATTCCTTCTGGAGTCCAAGTTTTCCCCTTACTTAAAAAAAGCAAAATACTAACCCAGAAAAAGTTTTCAAAGTTGTTCCAGCTTCTCTTTGCAACCCTTCCTTGCCACTTTTATTAAATCAGAAGGACTGTTTTTAGATCCAATAACAGAAGAATTTGTTTGGCTTGTCAAGGAACCTGTTGACTGGACACAACCACAACCACTACTTTTACAACTAGAAGTAAAATCAGAGTACAGCTTACATATTTTTCATTATTTTGACAGTTGCCAAGATATTAATCCTGGACATTGCAATGATAAATTGTTTAACATTTTCTTTTCCAAGAGGTGGCAGAAAAACCAGAGTTTTCAAGACAGCTTCACTTTCATGTCACCTGCAAGTTAATGAAATACTTGCTTCCTACTTGGTTAATAAGAACACTTCCAGCTGATTATGGAAACAGTAAGCAGTGCAAAGAGCTGGTTTCTTGAAAGCAGTGATAGAAAATATGATTGTTCAATAAAATATGGTTGGTTTAGAACCTTTTCCTCCTCCCTTCTGGTATCTGGAAACAAGTACACACCTGCAAATGAACATTGCAGAACTGCTTGCCACTGTCTTCTTTTTATGGAAAACTGGGAGAGACAACCTACAGTAAGTGTCCTTTCCAAGAGCACTCCAACTTTAACTCACTCATCATAAGAGTCTCACATCCCATTGACAATTACTTTTCTGGGCTCTAAAACATCTTGTTCCTCAGGTTACACAGATGCAGTCTCTCCTCCTAGCTCAGACCCTTTCCCTTCTGATGCTACAGTCTACTCGCTTGCAGGTTATCCTGCCTGCAGAGTGCATCTTTCTACCTGTCACTGTAAAATACATTGAGTGTAACAAGTTACTGAAAAATGTCTGTTAGTCAACTGAAACACCAACAGACATGTTAAATTCACTTAAATCCTCTTTAAGGATTTCCTATGACCTTGGTGTTTAAACCACAATTAATTTAAAATAGATGGGAGGGTGAGAATATGGGATAAGAATAGTGGTCAAGAACAGGGAGGTGTCTCAGTCTGTGTTCATTCCTAACCACAGCCGATGACAAATCCAACCAGAGAAGAATAAGCAAAGGGTTACACAGTGGTATCACTTTCACACATTATCCCAGCTTCTAGCAATATGGAAAGGTTCTCTGAGTCCAGGGCTGTATCTCTGCATTTGTCTTTGAAGTATTATGCCATGGATTCATGTGATCACTTTTTGAACCCAGGTACATTTTTGGCATCCAAAAGGAACTCAACTTCAACCAGGTGCCTTCTGCCATACTCAATTAAGGTTTTCCCAAAACGCACCCTCAGGTTACCTAGAGTCATTCAGAGAAAAAGCTTTGAGACACAAGCTTCCCCAGCTCATCTTTTTACCAAAGCATCATCTCTGCCTCCTTTGGTTGTTCTCTGAAGCTAGGCTAGCACCAGTTACTGAAGGCAAGGAAAAGCAAATTAAATATTGGTTGTACTGATATCTGTGATGCTGGTATCTTCTGAGAAGGCTTGAAATATCCCAACATCAAAATTTCATCTGAGACTCATTACTGGATGCTTAGGTGTTTCTCTTTCACACTTTCTCTGGTCACCAAGACCTAAGATGCCTGCCTTCTGGAGGTATCGGTATCATTTAACAACACTGCTAGACTGCAGCAATGCAGCCCTGACTTTACAACAGTTAACTGCCTTAAGTCATAAAGGACAACCTAAGCCTAAAGTTTTTCAGTTATTTTGAAATAAAAGCCCCTACAATAGCAGAGCATTATCATGCTAGGCAACTGGTTCTTTGCTAAGTTGGAGGAATGAAGGTCAAAACCCAAAGCCCCATTTTTCTACATCTTTTTGGTCTTCAGACTTTCCCAGCTTGCTAGGCCTTGTTTTTATTATGAGATATAGCAATGTCACAGCATAAGGTGTTAAGAGATTGAGCCCTTAGCTATCAACAGGCCAAATAACAGCTAATTGTGCTTTTTTTAGAAAAAAAAATCTACATGGACAGATATTTGTAATGGGGCTTACAAGATTTAAGTTATGACTGTATGAAGCACTCAGATTTGAGTGGAAGCATATAACAGAAGGTGCTAAATAAAAAACATGATTGAAAGCATTTTGAAAAATAAATTTACAGAATGAGGCTGATGTAGCCCAGCTGGAAGAGAAGCACACATACATGACGTGTGGAAGATGAGAAGAATTTTAAAGCAAACTCAAATGTGAAAGCAAATCTATGCTTCCAACTTAAAAATTATGAACTCAAACTTCTGTGATGAAGTGCACTGGGCTTTGATTCTGGAACGCTCTCTCTCTTACACCACTGGTAGTTGTGAGTAACCAATCTGTACATTTTCACCCAAGCTTTCCATACCATAGCATATGGTGGAAAGATTTGAAAATATCTGTCTTTGCCCAAAAACCCAAAGAGAGGAGAGAAAAAAAAAAAAAAGAGGGCAAGGGGAAAAAGAAAAAAACCAAAATGCAAATGAATTTGTGGCAGAACCACTCTAAGCTCTTGAACCAGATTCAGAGGATTAGTGTTACAGAAATATGAAAATACATAAAACAAATTATTACCCTAAGTCCTGACTGTCATGTAAAGAGCCTGTGGGGAAAACAGGCGTGATGACTCAAAGGCAAGACAGGAGGGCAACACAAAGATCAGAAACCAAAAGAAAAATTGTTAAGTGCCTTCTCAGCTTCACACCAGATTACTGCTTTACAGCTGAGAATTCAACTCAGATTTTTGAACTCCCAGGCCAGGGCTTCAAACTTACAACATTTCCTCTTAGGGAAAAACCAACAGTTTCAATCAAAGCTCTCTAGGACATGCCAAGTTTGGTGGTGGTGGTGGTGGTGGTGGTGGTGACGTAAAGGCCAGGTTTTTTTCAACTCTCTGGATTTTTTAAACAACAAACTGGGTGGTCAGGAGTGCCTCCCATAAACTGGTTAGTTGATTGCTGCTTCACAAAGGAGATGGTGACTGCTAATGCTAGCAGCTAATAAAGTGATCCCTTCAGTTCAAACGGTATGGTTGCCTTGGAGATCAAACGTCGGAATTTCTTTACTGGTGATGGTAACCACCCAGGCATATTTAGCATTGCATTTGTTAAACAGGGGTTGCTTGGAACATTACTCTGTTTCATGGTGAGCCCATGAAGGAACCACTGAACACTTTGGAGTCTATTTTTATACTGAGGAAGGCAAAGAATCAGACCAGACCTGAATTCACCCTAAGCATGGAGACAAAGAGTAACTTCCTATCTTTAAACATTCAGTGATGAGATTTCAGTGGTTCTGAAATCATTTAAAAAGTATGGAAACTATTTAAGGAAAAAATATGATTATTTCACCATTTCCTGACAAGAAGGTAATTTCTTTGTGTAAAAAAAAAATAAAATTAAAAATCAATATTAAAACCTTAAAACCTGCAACTCTTGTCTTTTTATTGGCTTCCTTTTGGGTTTTCGGGGTACAGGGAGAAAGGAAGTTGTGGGGTTTTTTCAGGGTGGGGCGGTTAATGAGGGCAGTATTGTAGTGAAGTGGTACTATTTCTAAAAGCTTTAATTTCTATGAGCCTCAAGGTCAAGCTCCAGTCATTGTCTTCCACATGAACATTCTCCTTCCCTGGATGATTCATGTCAGAATTTTTATCACCTTAAACTATTTTCCGTAGAGGCATTGCAAGAGGTTAGGAATGCAGTCTGGCATTCAAAGAGTGAAGACCACCATTTAATACAATTTTAAATGATTAAGTAAAATGAATAAGCCACTGAAGTGGCAAATTATGTCAGTTTATTAAGTTTAGCTCAAACTAGAAACACCATGATGAAATATTCAGAAACACATAAAAATGGAAAAGATAGCTGGGACACATGAAGTTTAATTTTGATAAAGCTATGACCACTTTAGAAGAATAATTTAATTTATATTGTTGAGTACCACTCAAGAAAAAAAAAGAACAGGGGAGCACTACAGACAGTTCAGGCAGACTCACCTCCCACATTATGCAAGGCAGTAACTTGAAACAAAGACATTTGAATTAAATGTTGAGATTCTGTTAGATATTAAAAGAACAAGTGCTGTTATCTTTTGTGAGCCAATCTGCTCTTCAGTGTGCAATGAATCTCTCTACGAGTCCACATTTTTATTCTAAAGCCTGGTTAATACAATCTTCTAGCTGAAGGGCTGGTCACTGGTGAAGAGTATATTATGGGTCTGGCTCTGGGACAAAAAGTAGTCCTGCCTGAATTGTCTGTGTTAGAGGAAGTTTTGATTCACATCTAATTTCATGTAATTCTTACAAACTTTCTGCACTACTTGGTAAAGTACTTTTATATATGTGAGAGCTTTCAACCTTGCCAATAATTCTTAGATACACAGTCTTTGCCAGAGAAGGATAAATTTTTAGGGCTGTGAATCACATCAGCCAAGAAAAGCACTGGAAGCCCTGGTAAAAATAAATCCATACAACAGCATGGCCACCAGGTATGACCATATTGACTCAGAACTTGCAAAACTACACTAAACATCCACTGTAGCGCAACATAACAAAATATTTGCACAGGTACATCCCAGAAAGGGGAAAAAATCCCAAAAACATCTCCAAGTTGTGAATAAGGACAAGGCCTACCTTTCCATTAGTCATATTCATGTCTTTTACTCTATGTCTGAAATGCTAGGTCCAGAATCCATGGGCACTGCATGACCCCTCTGACATGGGCCCCAACAGTAGAGGATGCTCTCTTCTGGGAAGAGAAGAGCTTGAGAATGCACAAGCCATGCAGTGCTGCAAGTGTGTGGGTCTTCAGAGATAGTGGGCAGAGATGGTGCTGGAAGATTGGTAACCAATAAGGCAACAAATTGGTCCCTCTTGGTATTCCTGATCGCTGAAATCCAGGCTGCTGCAGCTCTGTAGCAAGAAGTTTGCCTACACCAGGAGTCACTGCTGCAGCTTATCTATTATTTTGTTTGCCTGTTGACAACAAGACAAAAATTCTCCAGCATTCTTGCACTTTTCCCTCCTCTTCCAATGGCAAAAGCAACCTGGTCTTTCACTTCTGGGACAACAAAACTGAGACTGAAGTACATGCGCTGAAGCAAAAATGCAACTTCTCAGCAAAAATGTTATCTGCTATGGAACAACAATGATTTTTCCTCACTGTCCATGACACCTTCCTACCCACCACCAAATACAACCACTTTGTTACAGTACTCAGCAAAAGCTATTTCACATTAGCACAATTCTTTCCACTGACACTTTGAATCAACCTCCCCACAGAAGCTTTTAAGAGAAAAGCCTTCACATACAATCAATATTGCTTTACTCTTACATAGATGTTTCAACAGCTACCTCTTTCAGCTCAAAAAAATAGGTGACAGTGATTCAACAGAAGTGTTTAATATAGCTGTGGTCATTGCTAAAAAGAAAAAGGTGATGGCACTTGATCCTGACAGAGTCCAAACACAAATATCCCCTTGCACTAGCATTCCCATGCCATGCCATCTGCTTTCTAAACTCCATAGACTGTTCTCCAAATTGTTAAACAATGACAGAAATGGCAAGAGAGTTATACTATTGAATTCATGTACATATAATTGCCAATAAAGCAGGTTTTACCCTTATGCCCATTCAATTTTCGGAAGATAAGCTGTAAAATATGACAGGCTTCAAACATAAGGTAAATTTTATGGGCATTTCAAACACGAAAAAGAAGTAGACCATAATAATGCTACCATTAAGCTCTTCAGTAAAAGTAATATAAACTATTTTAAACCATCTAACTAACATCTTTCACAGCCGTTGAGTTGTTTGCTGGGGCTCTGATCCAACTACTGCTACAACTCTCAATAGAAAGGCTATTATGACCTCTCATGTGCATTGGTTGCCATTTTAAAAGCAGGCTGGAATATCCACCTGTAACACAGGAACACAACTTTGATGATTATGGATATCTATCACATCACATTTTGGTAAGACTGAAGAAAATTAGGATGCAAAAAAGACTCCTATATCTTTTATCCTATAAACAGCAGACAGAAAAAACAAGGAACACTAGACAGAGTGTCATCAAAAAATGCAGCCAAACAAGAAACTCCTTATTACCAATGCAGCATTGAAAAGCAAGCATTCTTTATTTGGCCATCTTAGATGGACAAGGGGATAACTCCTCCTAAAGTCATGCATCCTGAGTACAGGAATATTTCTGTTTATAAATTGTATTTTACATACTTATTCATTGATGTCCCAGAATAAACATGTATATGATAATAATTTCCCCAAAATCATTAAGATATTTTCCCTCCCTTTATGCCTGAGTTCTTCTGTCTTGGGGGTCTCTTTGATGGTCCTTAGTGATCAGGGAACCCAATGATCAGGGACTCTTGTGATCCGCTGACCTACTAAGTTACCAGGGCACTGGGGCTGGTGAACTGCCAGTTCTATTTCTTACACCGTGCAGTTCCATAGGCCAGTGGGTTTTGAAGGATAAGCAATGTGTTAATGCACCAGGTGCAGACAATTTATCATCTGGTAACAAAATTGCACTGCACTCGCTTTAATTTCTTTTCACTCAATTAGACCTTGTATATGTCCCCAAGCTGAGTTCAGATTTACAGCTGAAAAGTACGAGGGTTTTTTATTATTATTTGACTGCAAGGGGTGGGGGTGGAGTAAAAAAAATGAGGTTTTGACTGCACCACTTCTCTATTCCAGTCATTTGGCAAAATTCAATATGGTTCACAAAATATTGGAAAACGGATCAGTGCATCATTACCAATGGGGCATTTTTCCTTCTAATTTGTAAATAATATCAGAGAACACTGGGCTGGATTGAGAGGGATTCCTTTGGCTAAATGTTGGCATCTGTATTACAGAACCTCCAATAAGTTGCTTTTGGCTTTTTTTGTGATCCAGTAGAGAACTAGTCAAGGGAATATTCCTTGTCTTGCCCTAAAACACACATATGGAGTGGTCCAAGTGAATCATGCCATAGAAATGTTTATTTCTTGCCACTAATTGCAAGGGCAACCAAAGGTGACCAGTAACAGATGAGTGATGAGATGAGTATCACCCATAATATATATCAGCCTAATGACAGTATAGCTGTCACTTTTTCTCTCAGATGACCAGAGTTTGCATCTTATTCCAGACAATCTCCTCAGAAAATGTCTTAAGTCACACCATGTTCCCCTGAAAGTAGAATCACTTGCTTCTTCCAAGGCCTAAAGTACTATGAGGTAAGAAGCTTTAATGACTGAGCTGGAATGAAATAGCTCAGCATCATAGCTTAGTCTCTTTGCACTATTTGGGAAAGAGATTACATACCAAAAACACCATTTTCTTGTAGGCTAAAATATTCTACCTGCTTGACAAAAATCTGAGGGCTGCCAACTAAAAAGATCCATTTGCAAATATGACATTAAAACACCAATACACCTTTTATAAAAGTCACAACTAAAAACATAGAGAAGATAACAAAGTTTCAGTTACCTGTAGTATAGTATTAAGTATAAACTTAACTCATAAAATCCATCCACCTGTATTATCTAGCTACAGAGGTGTGGTAAACACTGCAGCTACCCTTTAGCTGAAGGGCAGTGCTGACTTCCAATGCCCCACTCATGTTCTTGCTCACCATTGCCTGCATAAGAAAAGGGCCTAGTATATTATTCTTGTATATGGTGGCAAACACTTCTGGGGCTTTGAGTTAGTGCCACAGTACACAGCCAATGGCTGGTTATGTTGGTTTTGCTCAGGATCTTTTTGGTAGCAGTGGGGTCACTGAGGTGGCTTCTGTGAGAAGCTGCTGGAAGTTTCCACCATGTCCAGCAGAGCCAATCCCTGATGGCTCTGAGGATGGACATGCTGCAGGCCAAGACTGGGCCAATTAGAAATGATGGTAATGCCTCTGAGACAACATATTTAAGAAGAAAATCAAAACAAAGTGAGGCACAGTTTTTTCTAGCCAGAGAAGAGGTGAGAACATGTGAGGGAAACAACATGGAGACACCAAGGTCAGTGGAGAAGGAGAGGGAGGAGGTGCGACAGGCACTGGAGCCGTGCTGAAGCCCATGGTGAAGCAGCTGTGCCCCTGCAGTCCATGGGTCCACAGGGAGTGCAGAGATCCACCCACAGCCCGTGGGAGAGATGCCCGTGCCACAGTGGGTGGAGGCCTGGAGCAGGCTGTGATCCAGTGGAAGATCTGATGAAGAGAGAGGAGCAGCCTGTCCTTGGAGGACTGCACCCCGTGGAAGAGTGACCCACGCTGCCGCAGTTTTGGGAGGACTATTCCCTGTGGGAGGGACTCATGCTGCAGCAGTTTTGGGAGGACTGTTGCTTGTGACATTGGAACCAGGTTGGAGATGTTCATGGAGAACTGTCTCCCATAGGAAGGGACCCCACAGTGTAGCAGGGAAGGACTCCTCTCCCTGAGCAGCAGAAGAAAACCTTGGGTGGCAAACTGACCAAAACATTCAACCCACTGTCTCCCTGTGCTGTCAGTGGGAAGGAGGGAGGGGCTGGGGGAAGAAAAGATGTTTTTAAGGGCTTATTTTACTTCTCATTATCCTCTTCTGATTCTGTTAATAATAAATTCAACTCTGTACCTCTAAGTTGAGCCTGTTTTGCCTTTGGAGTGTTTTCTCCCGGTCCTCATCTCAACTCATGAAGCCTTCACTAACTTTTTCTCTCCTCTGCCCAGTTGTGGCAGGGGAGGGTGAGTGAGTAGCTGTCATGGATACCTGGTGTTTGGCCAGTGTCAAACCACGACACTAGTAAAAATCATGGATAAATAAGTATCCCTTTACCCCTTTGAATTGTGTTTATAAAACCTAGGCTTGAAAGAGATTTATTTGGGATAAGTAGGAAAGATACATGCAAGAGCTGCAGTCATCTCTCACTTCCCTCAGTGACTTCTCCTTCCTTGGATTATCCAGCAACAATTCTCAAGCAAGCAGAGCAAGAGCGCTTCAGACAGATTAACACATGCAAAGGATAAAGGTCTGCTCCTAAATGTCCTTTTGTTCATGACTAGCACAGTAAAATTTCATGTCCTGTTAGGCATTTTTAGATGCTACCATAATATACCAGTACTGTTTCTCCTTTCCTAGAGAAGATGTTTTATAGAATTCCTTCTAAAACGGCTTTGTTTTTAAAAGAAATTTTGATTAGAGGTGATTTATTTAAATAGTCATTACACATTAAATATACATTGAAAAATAACATGAACCCCAGCATCATTCCCTCTCTCTTCCTATGAACAAATCTGCTCCAAAGTGAGAGAAAAAGAGATAGTAGAAGGCTTAGTTATGCAAGCAACTGGAGTTTATTCTCACTCATTACTTAGAAATCTGTGGTCTGTATAAAAGGAAGGATAAGCCGAAAATGCATAATAAAATTTGTAATTAGTAGTCAAAATATTAGTATATTAATAGAAATAATACTAAAGTAAAAATAGAGATTGTTTGTACTTTATGACCCAAAGTCCTTTCCCATGGGCATGAAACTAACTTGCACATTTTGAGTTCATTTCATCCATCTGTCCAGTGCATCAGTCTTACAAGGTCAAAACTTTCATCATTTCTATTTACTGTGTACATAAAATAGTTATTTGCAGCCCACAGCGTGACATAGCCCTGTATTGTATACCCACATTCAGTAGTATACATCCACAAAAGTAAGTTCCTGCAGCACCTCAAAAGGAAAAACTTTTCTGAGGGTGGAGAACAGATCAATAGTGAGGACAAAACTGAATAAGAATACTCCATCTATTAAAATTGCAAGTGGTACACAACTGAGCAAAACTTGATCATACTGCTCCTTAACTAGGTTATTACCAACTAAATAGCTATGAGGGAAATTAGCATACTCACTTAAAACACAGCAATCTGTAGTTACAGACAGAGTTTTGACAGTTGTCAACTCACAGAATGGTTTTAAAAGAAAAGGTTTTGCAATAGAGGTATGGTAAATTCATCTGCCAAAGCCCAGCATCAGCTGAAGGTCCAGCATAGACCAATGAGCTCCTAGGTAGAGTTTTTAAGTATGCTTGCCAGATTTTGGCAATCTAAGCTAACCTCTCCAAGGACCATAACTCAAGCTCATTTTGGATAACGCTGAGCTGTTGGTAAACTGCTGCGCAACACTTGTCTCCTGGCCTACACCTATTATCCAGCCTGGCACTGGAGGAAGGAAAGGAGTGCAGCAGAATAAGAAGCAACTTAGTAGCAGAAAAACCAACATGCTAAACAACATCTGTTTTGTTGTGAAGACTCACAGGTATCATTCTTTCATATTTTGTCCTTCACAAAATACAACACAAAGCATAAACATCTGGCTGACTCTATTTTCCTCTAACACACATCTAGCACATCTCTAAGCTGGAAAAAAAACAAGCTGGAAAGGAAAATAAAGGAAGATGAGACAAATAAGACAATTAAAAACACATCGTCAGATGCTAAATTCATGTAAACAGTCCTTGCAACTTGTCACTAGAAGCATATGACTCATATATATACACACAACTGACAGTCTTCATTTCTTCTTCACACCTACTTATTTCATTTCCTGCTTCTCAGCTGCCTCAGAACACTGCACTGTTCAGATGGCAAAAAGTGCAGCTATATCAAAATATAGCACATATACATTTACATAAGCCTTTTCAAGCTTTGGACTTTTCTTCTTCTTAATAAGATATTAATTCTTTCTAACTTTTTTTTCTGGTTCTGACTAGAACTAATAGGATAACAGTACCTATATACATTCTCAGAAATGCTCCTACAATGCATCTGCAGGCAAGTCAGAACTCAGAGGTACAAGAGAGGAAAACCTCTCCTAGGACGTCCAGTCTAAACTTTGCTTTCTCAAAAGATTTAAACAGCTTATATACTCTTTTGTATTATACTGAGGATGTCTATTTTAAGAAAACAACCCTCCAAACATCTAAACCTTACATTTTCCTCATTCGTCATGGTGAATGCCCTCCTGGCTGTTTATAAGCCATGAGCACTGCTGTGGTTTATATAAACCATTTCATTATACAAAGGACTGTACCAGAGGTGATTCCTGATCACAACAGCTCACAGTCCAAAATCCTGGACTGATGCAATCACTCACTAAAGAGACAATTAGGTCTTAGGAAATATCAACATGAAAAGCAGATGAGTTGTTGCACTTCAATAATCCCACTGACTTTTTGGATGAAGTCAAAGATGAGTCGTGGTGGTTTCTGTGTCTCTGGCATATGAGAGGGCAGTGGCTCCCAAACAGTATCAATAGCCAGTCAGAAAAGCAGTAATAGGAGACCTACAGAACCTTATTAAGCAGCATTTTACCTTTATTACCTTCACAAGATTTTCGAGGCTGATAATACAAGAATTGCTGCAAAAAAGAATTAGGGTCAGGAATAAAGTAAATTCTTAGAAGAGACTAACAGTAAGAATAGATAAGTATTAAGTGTTAAACTGGCTGCCCACCATGCAGCTTTCCAGAGCCACACTCAGGAGTATTCTTTTAAAGACAAAAAAGACTAACAGCAAAGTAAGAAATTCAGATTATGAAGTCAGAAACATTAGATTTTCAGATAGCCCTCTCGGTAGGCAGAAGAGGAACACAGAAGCCCTGTAAAGATACTCTGCTTGTTCCCTGAAGCAAGTAACTTTGTGGTGAATCCAACAGCTTTCAACCAACACTGAACATTAGATCATTTTGTTACAAAAGATGAGGAATGGGAGAGAGAGAGACAAAGTCAAAAAAGACCAACAGTAAAAATGCAGAGCAAAATTAAGGCTGTTCTTGAAACAATAAGGAAAGAAAAAGAGCCATCACAAATATTTACAGTGCTTATACAAAATATAAAAATAAATTCTGGCATTTGTCCAAGTTCTTAGAATGGACCAATTAAAACCAGTGTCATAACACATTTGAATGCAGTATCTCCATTTCAAGGAGGCATTTTGCAGAAGTGACTGCATATGTATGCAGTCAATTCTGCAAAATACAAGCAGAGATACAGACAGCACACCCTGCCCCAGTGCATTTAGCAGGAATGAAAATACCAGAGGTAGAAGCACCATCCCAATTGGGTTAAACACTCATCCATTCCCCCATGCCAGAAATACTTAGTGGAAGCAGGAAAGGCTTTGAAAATGCTTTCTCAAGTGAGTAGGGTCCCCAGGCAAGATCCTCATCCCTTACTGAAGCCTGCATTAGTTTTTGCCATTAATTTCTATTGCCAGGGTTGGGTTGTAGGTTTTGTGTTGTCACAGAACATACCGTGGATCAGGCTCTCAAACCTGGCTGTGCTCCAGGGCTCAGCTTCTCAAAGTCAACTTACGAATTTTGCTGCTGCAATTTGAGACCAAACAGGGCAGCTTTCATGGAAACAATCATGAGGGCACCACAAGAAAATGGAAACCACTTCCTCCAGCTGCCTTCCTGCAATCAGGCACTGGATGGGTTGGTGCCCACTGACATGTCTAAGTCACAGGGAATTTGAGAGTTGCCAATTACAGTTAGAGGGCTCAAGCCTTCCCTTCACTGTGAATTGCAGAGCTCATAAATGGGGGCAAACCAGCAGCCTTTCCTGGGCAAGCTGCTTCTGTTGTGGGGGGTCCTGCACCACAAATGGGAATTGAACTTACTCTCTTTCACAAGGGTAATATTTTCTCATAAAATATTGGATTTGTTACTGTATGAATTTGTCAGAGTTTATTCTTTGCTACGGCACACAGCAATGGTTTCTCCTGGTGGTATATACCTGACAGAATGATTCCAGACCACTCAGTGACCTACTTACTGATTTAAAAGTAGTTAATAGCTATTACAGTTGCATGCAACCATGTTTACTCTGAAGAAAATTCTTACGAGTAAACAATAACAAAAAGGCTTTCTCTTTACAATTTTTCACTTTGAACTTTGTACCTAGAAGACACTGCAGAATTCATAGAGCAAAAAATCAAAGCTGCCAGGTCATGCCACTCCAACTCTGTTGGTGCTTCTGTACTTGCAGGAATACTTAGCACATTTTTAATATATATTATATAAGGACTGTAAACTACAACACTTCCTAAAAACATGCAGGGTATTTCACTGTTGAGGAGTACATCTAGTGCAGGTAGCTCAGTAGTGTCCTGGGCAGGGGAAAATGGCTGAAGTCCCAGCCAAGAGGCCATGAACTGGCAGCAGCCCTTTGTTAGGACCCTTTGCCTAACAAAGGGCACAGGGATTGCAGTGCTGGCCATGGAGGGACATCTGTAGAACTCAATAAAGAAAAACTAGGCCTCAGACCAAATATCACCACTGGACCAAAAGGCAAGTGTAAGAGGTATGAAAAGTGCATGAGGAACTGTTATTGTGTTGGTGCATCATGATCACATTACTTAAAGGAACCAGAGGTCTGAGACTCAAGGGATATCTTCTGTCAAGACTCTGAGAGAAACCTGTCTGATTTCATGAGAGTGGTAGGTGTGGGGAGTCAAGCAGGGTCACCCCACTGTAAGGGGGCTTTGATGGCAGCAGCAAAAGTCTGGAGTGATGGGAATGTAACTGCCAGTGGCTCCTGGATGGTCAGAGAGGAAACTTTCCTTAACATGACAAAGTTTCTGGTTTCAATTTTAGCATCCTTTCTAGCTCATTGAGCAAGAGCACACAAGCCAGATTTGCAAGCCAAGTGGTAGAGCTTAGTCTCTTTAAAAAAACGAATTTTAAAGCCTTTTCATCAGATCATTGTCCTTATACACTTTGTTTTTACTAAAATTGCTTTTTATGGCTAACGGTACATTTCACTTGCTACTATCTAGATTCTAGCAGGTCAAAAACCATGTAAAAGAAGGTATAAATTTATGACAACCTGTTTCAACTTACGTTCTTTGTTACTCGTTTCTATTTTTCCTCTCTTTTCTCATCAGCAAAGTTATTAATGTCTGCTCCCTTTTAGTCAATTTGCCAAATGAGCAGCTGTAAGTCTGCCAATAGGATGAAAGTTACCAAGTCATGACAAGTTTAACCAGCTGTATGTTCAACTTATTTTGTCATCTAAGAAGGAAGTAGTAAATTTACTTTATTCTCACATTAGATTTCTTTAGACTTACCACTAACTTTTCACATTTCAATCTAGGATGTAACACTAGACCTGGGCCTTCTCCCAGGCCAAAAAAAGAAAAAAAAAGCTATAAACTATTACAGGATTCTCTCCCTTTTTGTTGTATTTTGCTGTTACAGTCAGGCTATCACCCAGTCCTATCCTTATGGTATTAAGCACATTCAGATAATACAGAGTAAAACACATTCAGGGCCTTAAAGCCCATTCATAACTAGAGATTAAAAATAATTAGAACAACAAGATGGAAATAAACCAGCTTGCATAACAAGCATGCAAAGCACTGTTAAGTATTTTTCAGTTTTTACAAAGGAGATAAATGTTCATGAATACTTTCAAGGAAGACTTTTTTATAAGAAATTTCCTGTGTTACATATTAGAAATTACAAACACTAACACATGTAACTTAAGACAGAAAATGTGGTCAATAACTTGACAATAAAGACAGACTAGAAGATCCTCTGGTGAAACTTTCATTGCATTCTGAAGTTGCAACATTATGTTCTTAGTGAAGTTTGATCAGAGAAACCTCTCTCAAGGAGCAACACTGAGCTTTTGCTTCAGAATCAATCAATTAAATATGTTCTATACAGCTTTTACAATAGCACCTTCTGAAGATTTCTCTTTTGAAGCTGTGGAATTCATATGCAGCAATACAAATGTTAACACAAGATGAAAACGAATGGCACTATACACAGAGGATGAAATAAAGTCCATGGATGAAATAAATGCTCAAATCAAGATTGCACATATTCCTAAAATTTGACAACTTCACTGCTTTGAGGATAGCTTTCATAAGTACACTTTTTTTCAATTATGACCATTTTTTCCAAGCAAAAGTGACCACTGACAGCAAGCATAGTCATCAGTCGGTGACATAAACATTTGATGGGAGAATAGGCCATTGTAAAATCATAACAATCTAATTTGCCTAATGCAGCAAATACATAAGAACATCCAGTATAAAGTCAGGAAACAAGCTTAAGCATATGCCATCGGGTCAAAGATATTGTGGGCAAGGGGAAAATAATTTGAATTCCTGGATAAATATCCATTTCAAATCTCCAGAGAACAGCTAATGCAGGACAAAATGCCACACATTGCTGTAGTATTAATACAAAATACTAAACATTCCCTAAAGTAACTAGGATTACAAGAGATGTCACAGAGCTCTAGACGGTGAATTGACAAATAAAAAATGCAATAAACTAGAAGTCTATGACCAGGGATTTAACTTCTGATCATCAGCAAACCACACCAATGGTAACTACCCTGTTGCTTATGTAAGTGTTAGTAGATCTGTGGAGGTGAAGGTAACATGACAGAGTATGCACCTTTCCTCAATTTCTGGACCCTAGGAGTTTAAGATTAATTCAGTTCCACACCTAAAGTTATGTAGTGAGTATCCCCTTATGAGAGAAAGGGAGAAAAGGCATTTTGTGCCAAAAAAGCTCTATGCTGCAACCTATTATTCCCACATTTCTTCAAACATATTGATGCACACTTTTGGTGTGAACAAGGGCATTGGATTAGCATTGTGTGTTGCCACCCAAACCAAACACAGCACATGTAAGAGTCTCCCAGGAAGACTCTGTTCTGACTAAGAGGAGGTTGTAGGTTTGGAACACACCCAGAAACCACAGCCAGCAAAATTAATTGTTTTCTCTTTAGCCTAAAGAGTTTTCTATTGGAATTTGCTTTCCGTGTTTCCTGATGAAGTGAGCTGGTCATTCTTTCCTAAGGGTAGCAAAATGAAAGGGTAATAATTTTAGGCACTCCCCAGTTTGGACAGGATAAGGTGATTCTGTGTGTGTGTGTACATATGTTTGAGATTAGTGCACATTCCGATATTTTTCCATGTGTTCTAAACAGGAAAACCACTAAGACAAACAAGGTGCTCTTTACTGCAGTTTTCTGCAGCAATACTTTAGCATTAAGTGTATTCTCCTTAAATGTAAATTTGTCCCAAAGAAGCAGTAATAAACTTTCACAGCATCATTTGCCATCATGTATTTAGCTTATATAACTCTACAAAAACCATTAGATAGTTTCATAAACAGTAGCATTGCCTTCACTGCTGCTTCTTTCCACCTGAGAAAACAAACTCTTCAGTTAACCAGGAGTGCCAGAGAAAGCAAAAATATTCCTATCCATCATTACCTGCCTTTTTAAATTATTTTTTCCTAGCACAAAGCTAGTTTTTATCTCAGTTTAGCCATTCACTTCCTAAAGTGCCAACACTGGGAAATGTAATTACTTCTTTCAGATTAAAGTTCCATGGACTGCCTCACAAAACTGTGGACTCTGGTATCAAAGAATTGTGGAAAGGCTTGGGATGGAAGGGCCATCAATTAGAGACCATCTAATTCCAACCCCACATACCCCACAGACAGGGACATCTTTCACTAGACCAGGTTGCTCAGGGCCCCATCCAGCCTGGCCTTCAACCCTTCCAGGGACAGGGCATCCACAACTTCTCTGGCCAAATTGTTCCAGTGCATCACCACCCTCTGAATAAATATCTTCCTAACCTCTAATCTAAGCCTATTGTCTATTAGTTTAAAAAAAAGTCACACTCTCTTTTTTATAAGCTCCCTTCAAGTCCTGGAAGGCTGCAATGAGGTCTCCCTGGAGCCATCTCTTCTCCAGGCTGAACAACCTTTCAGCCCATCTTTGTAGGAGAGGTGCTCCAGTCCTCTGATCAACCTCCACCTTAAAAGTGCCCTATTCTGTCCAGGGCTAAATCTGCCTCTCCTGATTCTCCAAAAGGTTTTATCTGCAAATGAAATCTCTTTTTGAGAAACTACAGTATCAGACAGATATATGTCAGTGGGCAGATGGCAAAACCAGGCATATGCCTGCAACTGGTTATCTCAAAGCAGCAGTGAAATGTCATGCTTCATTAACAGTCTGCATGAAGTAAAAATAATGCTCAAGTCTGCCAAAACTTGAGAAATATGCTTTTCTGAGATATTCTGCTTGAAAAATAAATCACATTTCTTTGCCATTACAGAACATATCAAAGAGACAAAGTTCATCAAAGATCAAAGCTTTGCACCCTTTTAGGGTTTAGCAGAGTACAGTACAGTTTAAAAAAGGGAGGCAAAGCAGAATTTAATCAGCTACTGTGCTGTAAGTCTACTAACAGAGCCTCATTCAAAATGCCATTTATTTCATTTGGGGACTACAAAATCTCTACTTGGATTCATAAATATGATTAGCTAGGCACTTTGACAGCTACTTCACCAGAGCAACCAAGTTTCCGCCTCGGCCATAAACAATGTATTTGGCCTTTTCCATACGTAATGGCAAAAGTCAAGGAGCAACAGTTAGCATCAGTAAAATCAATTACCTTTTTAAGACTTTAAATAGGATTTTTTTAGATAGATTTTATGATGGATAAGCTCTGTACAGACCAGCAAATATTCAAAGACACTCTCCTACAAAGAAGGAGATAGTTGTTCACCCAATTATATCGCCTAACAATGTGAGAAGAGGGGGGAAAAAAGAAGTAATTTCTTAAAGAAGCTGTGAGGATGGGGAGAGGAGGATGCCTGGACAAAACCTCTACCTTCAGCTTACAGCTGAAAACCTCCCAATGGCCTCAAGACACAAGCACCTTTGGGCTACCACACAGCTCTCTAGCTACACAGTCCAGTAAAAAGCTCCCAAACAGCTAACAGTACAGTATCTGATACAATGTGCTCTCCCACTTAGCTGCACTACCAGCCCGTACAGATCTCACAGCACTTAACTACTTGCAGCATGGATCCCTCCTGAAAGGAGGCATATTTGGCAGCTTGATTTTGGTCATATTGTGCAGGACAGTTTTTAACTGGAATATAAGCTGATCCCTGAAAGATCATCTTTGTTCTTGGTGAACCTTGCAAAAACCTTTGGAAAAGCCAAAGATAACTCCATAATCACTAACAATATTTAAATCTGGATACAGGTTAATGCTCAGCTCAAAGATGTCACTGACTTTTAATAGTCCTTCTGGTACTCCTAAATCCCTTTACTTAAGAGCTGATGAAAAGAGAATTATGCAGCTGACCACTATTCTTCCCTTGCTCATACGACCTATGCAGGAAAAAATATAGCTTCTCTTCTCCCTGGCTTATTTTTCAAGGTGAGACATCAGCTCTACTCAGTGCCAGACAGAATTTACCCAAAAAGAGATGACTGATCACTTTATAGAATAAAGTGACAGAAAACACTACTTACTTATTTTTATTTGTATTTATTTATTATAATACATTTATTTTGCTCTGCTGGAGGAGAGGCAGGCTGTCCTAATAGATTATGAGTGGACTTTGCACAGTTTTGGAAAAAGAACTGTTCTGGAAAGCATGCATCTTTTAAATAAACACCTGTCTGTGCTTCATGATCACCCCGCCTATCCCACAGCCTTTTAAGGCTGCACACAAGTTATGATTACATCTGGGTGGGCCTAATGATTTCTCCAGCTGTCTCCACAAGATGGTAAAAAAAGCTCTGTAAAATAAGTAAAAGGAACAAACCCAAAGACATCAATTCTGCTCTTGGTCTTAGTGCTGAATCTCACTGCAGTCATCATTCCTGGTAAAACTACACAGCAGCTTTAGTCTTGCAGTGATGATAAACTTTCTACTACAGGCTGGAACAACAGTTCGGCATTCCCTTTGTCTGCCAAGTGGTGCAAACCCTGTGAAATTCTAGATAATCCTGACCAAGTTTTCACAGTTGCTAGAAAAGCAGTCTCTGCTTCAAGTATTATCTCTATCCTGTAATACTACCAGCCAAACCGTTACATTAATTCACAAACAGACAACTTTCAGAAGAAAGCATATGAACAAGGTGACACTATCTCTATATCTCATGTTACTGAGATCAAATGCTTTGCTACCCAATCTCTAGAAAAAAAGCTATAGTATTATGAATCAAAAAGAAAAGACTTCAATAAACATCACCCCCTCAGATGAGATCAAACAGCTATACAGGGAGAAACAAACATGACCACAGACCTTGACTGAAATAGGTGAGCACTAGAGATTAAGCTTGTGTGAGGTCAGCAGCCTAGAGTAACTTTAAAAGCAACAGTGATGCATGGTCGACAAAGACCAGAAATATGCCCTAAAAATGCAAATTTTTGGCTACAGAACTCAGCAATGAATAAAGCAGAAGTGTGCAATTTTTGTTGAAAAGTCAGTGTTTTTTTTCCAAACTTGTCTGTACAAACACTAGCTTGTCACTTACACACCTTTAAGCAAAGGCTATTACTTCTCAGCCCCATCCTTCCCAAAAGCTATGTCTGGATCCATTAAGAATTAATATTATGACTTACATGAAACTGCTTAAAACAATCAAGAAAAAGATCTCTGGAAAATATAAATGCTGTGTCTAGTTTAATCATGCGCCAGCACTGCTGATGGTGTCTGCAGCTATTAGAGCATCCACTCTGCACACAGACAACAGTGACTGTAGCAATAGGCAGCCCAGCTGGCTGGCCTACAGACGGTGCTTCTTTAATAAATGCAGGAATTCAAGGGCTTTCAACATGATCACCATTACACCTTTGTGATAAATCCAGGAAGATGTTTTTTGATCTTGCATAAATCTGCAGGCACAATGTGCTTTGGTATCTCTGTAAAATTCTCATCCTATACACTGATAAATCTATCCTTAATATTAGGAGAGCCTACACAACCAGGAAACAGTTATTGGAAAAGGGAAACAATGTTTCCTCAGAGTCACTCCCTTGATCACAGCATCTCTTATGCCCATTGCCCCCGTCTTCTGAACACCATCAAATAAGTGCAGTTTCCATGAGAAAATTCTACATTTCAGCTGCAGGCCCAGATATTAAGGAGACACTTCTAAGGCCCCAAAATCCATTTGTTTTCTTAGCCTTCTCTGATTCTATCCCCTTCTGCAAACTCTGGTTCTTTTCCTCTTGGTACCACATTCCATTTTCTCACCATTCCTTATACCAAAAATCACCAAATCCTTTTACAAAAGAAAGGAAAAAGAAGCTAATCAGATTTAAACTTTGCTTCCTTGTACTCCAGCAAAACTGACAGACAGTTGTCACACAAGGTACTCATCTGCTCATAAAAGTTTTATCACCATTGAAGGAGAGATGATCTTTAGTGGCAGCACCATCATTCCCAGGGAGCTGGAAGAAGAAGGGTCCAGCAGTGAAGCACTTCCTGAGAGACACCAGGGATTAGCTATGCGTTGACATGAGAATGTCTAGGGTGCTCCTGAACTTCTCAGCTAACAACCATGTCCTACTGAATGTATCAGTCAAACCTTTAAAAGTTGCTTAAATTAAAATAATATGACTTTTGGAGATGACACCTGAGGTTCTGTTAGTATTGGTTTTAGTACCCATGTATACTAAAGAAAGTTTCTTAACTAGTAATCATCAAAAGGTTCCAGTGAAGACAGGCAATTTTAAAACAAAAGTATAAGAGTCATAAAACTATGTCACTTCTTTACAACTCTATGCCCACTATATAACCAAATGCAGTGCATTTTTAAATCCCCAAAGAATTTCCATTTCATTTTCTTTTCTCAGCCAGAAAACCATATTTTCTCATGAACTACCACAATTCTAGCAACTTGAGCTGTAATCTGATAGCCTGCCCTGCAAAAGATGAAGCTTCAAGCTACATGTATCCTACAAACCATCTGATATCCACTTAGTTACACAGATAAGAGGAAATACAGACTTTAATAGTCAAATTCAGTAGCAGCAATAAGAAAAGTAGCTACTGTCCTGAAAGGGAATCACAAATAGGAAATGAGTCATGCTCAAAACATGGACACTTATGATGTATTGCAAAACAATTAAATGTCAGTTTATTTGCAGACTGCAACTCTTTTAGTGCTCAGTTTTGCTGGGGTTTCTTGACATCAGATCTATCAAAAATTGCCAACAGCTTGTAGAGATCTGTTTTCTTAATGGCTTTTCTCAGTCCTTCCATTTTGTGCCTCCAGCATACTAGAATTACATGTTGATAAGACAGTATCCTCCAGCAAGGCCTGGAACAGTCTTTCATTTAACTAACTTAACCCACAGAGTTCTGCTGTGTTCCATTTGGACTGGAGACCTCGTGTACCTAGAAGAGTTTCTCAGGCTAGAACATGAGATCACACACAAGTCCAAACAGCTTCTCTATCCTTCATCATAGGCAATCCAGAACTGACATCCTTATCCTTTGTGACCAGTAACACAAATAAACAAGAATAAAGAGAATGTATTAAGGATGCAACAATAAACAACTCAATTTGCCATGCAGGAGAATTCATCAGACATACAGTAAATAAAAGGGAAAAGGGAAGTCTGAATGAAATATTTTAATATTTTAAGCCCACATATTTTTATTGCCTATTCCATCACAAATATATACAATTAAGGAGAACTCCAGTTGGAGTTTGTGGACAGGTTTCTTTGTTTGTTTGTTTTTCAGAGGGTTTGTTTTACTAGCTGTTACTTAAGGGTAGCAGTGATCATGATTCCATTTCCACTCCTTCAGAGTGTGCAGGACTCTCTTTGATGCTTCTAATGTTATGAAGCCTTGTGGATCACACCATGTTTTTCAGAAAAGCACAGGGATTGGATTATCTTCCTCCACTACTACTTTGCATTCTCCCTTACAAGATTTCCTGCTATTCTTCCAACAGTGAAAAATGGCTGCTTATATCACATAAAAAAACTAGTAGCCTTGTTTGTTAACCAGATATTTTGCTTTAAGTTGTTGGTATTTTAAAACATGTTTAAATCCTTCTCTTGCCTATAAAAATCCAATTTCCCAGGAATTTTCCAGAAGAACAGTTTTTACCTTCGCATTCCCAATATTAGCTAGAAAGAAAGGTCACAATGATTTAAAGAGTTTCTTGGGCATATGTAGCTCTTTAATGAATGCTGTATAGTACCCAAAAACTAGTGTGAAAGAAGTCATTATTGGATTAAGATAGGCACATGTCTCCTTTTGATCCAAACTCAATAAATTGAAGTCTAACCAGATGTGTTCATTGGAGAAAGACCAGGATTAGTAAATTCAGTGATGCATTTCCTAAGTAAAGGTAATTTTATAGGCCTACATTTTCTTTAACAAGCTTTTCCACAACAGAAAACAATGGTTGTTCCAGAAACAAAAAAAAAAATGTGGAAGGTATATATAGTTTCTTCACAGAGATCCACACAATTTAACAGGACAGCATTTCCCTCTTGGTGCCCTTATTTATTTTATTTTCTCTCCACAGCCATGCACAAAACATTGATAGAGTCAAAGGATGAATTTTATCTCCCATTCTCACAGTTTTAGGTAGAAAAAGCTTCCTGGAAAAGTTTTTACATTTAAAAAAATCTGGATGTGCTGTATTCTCAAAACAAGACAGTGCCAAGTGATGTCCATCAAATTTAGGTCACACTTATCTATGGGAATAAGTCCTTCAGTAAGGACTGGTGATAAAGATCATAATGTATATATAAGATGTATATCATGAGATGTATATGGTTTAAAAGATAAATGTCCTTCCTGTGTAATTTTAAAATCCATTCTATAAATTTTTTTCATGTAGAAGAAAATTGTTTTGCTTACTTTGAAAACAATGGCACCTGAGTGACATTTCTTCAACACCTGCCAATGAGGATAACTACAGACCTAGCAAGCTGTAGATGAAGAGTTTGTCACAGGAAAAGCAGACCCTTTCTATATGTCAGTCTGGAAAGCCCTCTCTGTATCTCTAGGACCATGACACATGTGCTGCTCTTAAGCTCAGATGAAATCCACAGGACTCTTCAAATCCAAGAGCCCAATTACTTCATTGCAGCCCTCATGTTATCCTGCCATTCTCACATAGATTGTATTACCAGTCCTTTGTGTGGTCAGACCTTAAACAAAACTAAACACTAAACCTGCTGTTCCTACCAAAATAAGATGTTGTCTCCTTGGGAATAATAGCTGTAGCAACAAACCAAGGCAAAAGGACAGAGAGGGAGAGAGAGGGAGAGA
>VZRX01012193.1:2967-21308 GCA_013398075.1 Notiomystis cincta
TAAAATTTATTAGCATAATAGTTTTTCTGAGCATTTTTTTTCATCCTGCTCCTCTTTTGTCATGTTTAATTGCTGCCATGGAATGCATTTCTGGCTGTTTTTTTATTTTCTTTTCCCTGCTCTTTACAATTACTTGTACATGTGTGTGTTTGTGTGAGTGTTGGCATTCATGGTTCCAAGAATGGATTTGTGAATCAGGCCACAGAGGGTGCAGTCCTCCTGTCACTGATAAAATCACTATTTCCATCCCTATTGCTGAATATTCATGGTGTATTCAGAATAAATACACAATGGCTTTTCTTGATTTTTTTCCTTGAAGACTCATTGGATTTTTCCCTTCCAGGAAAACACAACTCTGCTTTATTTTGTAAAAATGCATTTTTCCTGACCTTGGGTTAGTACTTTCTTTTATATGCTTTCAGTGAAATCATGTCCTTTAGATGAAAATGTTTCTCAGTATTTTTTTATAAAATTAAAAGAAAATAAAGTACAGATAAAATGCCAAAACACTGCAAAGCAGCTACTGAACAGAACATTGCACTCAGCAATATTTGGTTTGCTGAAGTTCATATCTCTTTTCCTTGCTATCTCTTTACATAATTCTAATACAAACAGACTGTTGAACTCCAGTGGGAGTTAAAATAAGATAAACTTCAGTTGTTCTCATCCCTATACCTTAAAAATTGAGATTTTCAGTTGATATGAAAATGAAAGTGTAAATTATCATGTAACTGTGAGCTAATTTTCAAATTCTCTCAGTTTTGGTGTTCATTTCTCAAATATTTTGCAAATCTCTTCCTGTTTTGTGGGTTGCTTTGTTTTCTTAGATTTGTAGTGAAAAATTCTCTAAATCTGCTTTTAGATAATGTAATTAAAGAATTAGTATTTTTTTCCATGCAAGCATATTGTTAAAAATTAAGGAATAGTGAAACTATAAAAAGAGGTTACTTTAGAAGGAGGCCAACCCAACAAAACAGGTTTCTAGATCAATTAACCTTTCCATAAAAACAGATAATAAAACTTTGGGAAGCTTCTATCTTACAATGTGCCATAGTACAAATAGTTCCTCTTTCTTGAGAATTCACTTATCAAGCAAGATAAAATTGGAAATCTTTTCTTTAGAACACACAGCTAAATCACTGTTTTAAGAGCTGGGAGACACAAATCTGAACAGGGCTGGGGATTGGAGCAAGACTTTTTGACTTGTGATTGTTTCTGCTGCAATAATACGATTTTTTTGTACTGCTGCAGATGATGGTGTTTGAAATACACACAGTAAGGAAAGTGATGCCAATTTGCAGTGCTCAGGCACAATCTTTCCAAGCTGAGATCCTGACCAAGGGCTGCTTGTGCAGCTTCACTGCAGCTTTCCATGAAGTCCTTCCCCTCTGCCCCCCAGTCACACCTGTGGCTGCCCAAAAAGCAAACCTCCCACCTCACCCACCTCCACTGTGGGGAATGCAGCACAGGTCAGACCTTTTATCATAACAATTCTTTCCTGCTCACCAAGTGGATCGCTGGTGTGATTTTCAGTTTCCACAGGAGACTCAGACGTGGTTTCAGCGCTTCCCCTGGACCATCCCAAAGGAGAGATGCCCCAGCACAGGCAGGGATGATGTGGTGCCCCTGCCCAGCACCACTGTCCCCCTTGGACACAGATTTGGTAACTCACAGGTCAGAGAGACCTGAGCACAGGACCTGTGTGTGAGCCCAGCCTCCACTCAGCTGCAGCTTTTAGCTCACCTGCAGTAGATGGGCCTGGCTCTCCCTGTGAAGTGCTGGGTTTGTTTGGAGTTCCTGGAGGAATTTAAGTGTCCCCATGGCAGACACATTTCAGCTTCTACTCACAGGCTCCTCAGAGGCACAGCAGCCTCAGGAGGGAGAAGATGAAAAGCACCACGTTTGTCAATACCTGCTTTAATAGGCAGGATCAACCTCAATCTCAGCCTAAATCCTGCTTCCACCTCTGATCTGAAAGAGAATAGGGTCTGGCTGAAGGTGGCTGTGGATTAACCCCAAATATCAGCCTGGAATATCTCTCTGACAGAGAGATGAGACTGATTTTGGAGCTGAGGGTGAGACTAAGTAGGAACTGTCCTGTGTGTGGGCAATCTGCTGGAGTTGGGGTGGCAGTTTGTCTCAGAGCAGGGTTTTTGTCTGCTGGACTGATCTTAATGTGTGGAAGAACTTTACCTTGAGGGGAACAGAGCAGTGGAACAGAGAGATTGTGGTCTCCTGCCTGTGCAATCAGCTCCAGGTAAACCTGGTTTAGCAGGGGAGCTGGACTGGATGATGTACAGAGGTTCCTTACAACCCTGATCATTCTGTGATTCTGTGATTGATTCTGTAATTCTGTGATTCTGCACTTTCTGATTCTGCATTCTCTGATTCTGTAATTTTGTGATTCTTCAATTCTCTGATTTTGTAATTCTGTGATTCTGCCGTTCTATGATTCTGCATTCTGTGATTCTGTAATTCTATGATTCTACAGTTCTCTGATTCTGTAATTCTGTGATTCTGCCATTCTCTAATTCTGTAATTCTGTGATTCTGTGATTGATTCTGCAATTCTCTGAGTCTGTAATTCTGTGATTCTGCAGTTCCCTGATGCTGTGATTCTGCATTCTCTGATTCTGTCATTCTCTGATTCTGTAATTCTGTGATTCTGCACTCTGTGTGTTGTCCCATCAGCTGTCACAGACCTCAGCTGCAGGCCCTGATTCACCACCTGAATCTGCAAATGCTGCTGCTTTTGGTTTTGGGGAGATCTCTGTTAGATCTTGAACCTGACCTGGGTGGTGGTCACTGGACAGACCACACATTCCACTTGTTATTATAAACCTTTCTGTGAGGTTTTCACTTGTGGCTACAAAAGACCACAAAGCAACAAAGCACCTTTGCATTTGCTTTTTACTGTCCATGTGAGGCTTTAATCACTTATTTTAATGAGCTGTGGACCTCACTGCTGCTGTAACCCCTCTGAAGTCAAACCTTGGTCTGATCACTCCAGACTGAAGCAGCAAAAGTTGTGCCATAGAGTGGAAGCTCCAGCTCCTATTCCTGCCTGTGTACATAGGAAATATGATGGCCCAGATCCTTTAAATATTGGTGTACCTGTGTAATCTCACCTGAGACAGGGAGACAGATAAAGAAAAAAACCTAAGCAGCAAAGGAGAAAATACAGAGTTAAAAATAACCAAGTGCTTCAGCAGTCATTGGTGTGTCAATTTTAATGTGGAAAAAAAGAGAACAGTTTTCCTTTGTCTCTTTGCTGGAGTATATGTTTTTGGCTTTAAGCTGCTCAGCTTTGCCTTGTGCCACAGCACAAAATAAAGTGTCAAATCAAAATATCCAGACTTTCTCCATGTTGTACAGTTGTGGATGGCTGTTTTTTTTTTTTTTTTTTTTTTTTTTTTTTTTTTTTTTTTTTTTTTTTTTTTTTTTTTTTTTTTTTCCTGAGTGATTACCAATAAATATTCCTGTCACAAATACTGACTTGAATTTTCTGGGAAGTAATTAATTGCACAATCAATCCTCTAACAGTTGCAGCTGCAAGACACAACTTGGCTTTTTCTCACTAATAACAGGGCTATGCTTAACTGTTCTGAACTCCACCACCACTCTGCACATCTGAGAATAACATTTTCCATCCCCCCACAGATTAATCCTGGCATTTTCTGTGTGCATCTTATTGTGTTTTGAGGAAATTTAGAGAAATGGTGTGGGAAGGACCATTGTGGGAGAGGGGAAGCTTTGCAGTCAGCAGCAAGGCAGTCTGCAGTTATTTTGCTGGGGAAAGAACAGCTTTCAGCTTTCAGCTTTGGTTCTGGTGTACTCCACTACTGCCTGGAGGTGGTGATGTGATGGTAGGGATGGGAAGAGAAGTTTATCTGTGAATTAGCAGAGAAATGTGTGATTGTGCCAACTCCTAAAAAAAACCCAAACAAAATAAAAGCTCTTTTTTGGTGACCACCAGGACTGTATTCTTAATATATTTACTCCCTCTATTGTATGAACATCACCTCAGTATTACCAACAATAATTCTATGTAATACTTGCCTCTTCCACAACACTTTGTATACAGCTCTCCTAAAATACTTTGGAAAATCAAATGGAACTTCTTGATTTCTAGAGCAAAATCAAATGGAACTTCTTGATTTCTAGAGCAAAATGTCAGTTGCATATTGGCTTTGAGAGAACAATGTTGTTGCATGTCTTTTCTCTATGACCAAAGAGTAAATATTTTTATATGATATTAAAATTAACTATGTAAATTTTATTTGCAGCCTCTGGGAAAGTATAAAGACCAGAGAGATGATATATTCCTGTCCCCTACAATCCAACCTCTATTCCTACACAACATTAAAGAAACCATTGCTAAAAATCAGCCAAAAGAAATGAATTCAGGTCCCTTATTGGCAATTGTTCTGCTTCCATCACTCAGTACTGGTGTGACCACAATTCTTTTCTCTACTCCAATCTTCTGATCAAATGTTTCCTTTAAGTCTTAAATGAAACAGCTGAGGAGAACTACAAGAGTTGGAAACACATCCTGGAGCTCAACACAGCTTGAGGTGAGGGCTGGCATTTTTAGGGAAAGGAAAAAGTAAAAAAAAATCACTGGGAAAAAACCAAAAACAAACCACCTCCTTAAATAATCCTCAATCAACCTGAGCATTTCTATTTCTCCACTAAATATACCCTAAAACTCTGAGCTTGCTCTGCTTGCTGCATTGGCCTTGCAAAGAGAGAGGAAACACAATTCAAATGCCCAGTCTGAACAGCACGTGCAAGGGGACAGTAATTAGCTGAAATACAGAAAAATAGGTATAATCTTCTTTCAGTTTATGTCTAAAAACACTTCCAGGAAAACAAGCATCTAATATCTGTAATATGCATTCTGATTTCTTTATTCTGGGAGAATAAAACAAAAAAGGGAGGGGGGGAAGAGGGAAATTACTGAAGAAAATACTATGAAGGATAGTTATCAAAGAGAAATAACCTCTGCAGAGCCTTGCCAGACATCTGAAAGAAGGAGAAGCTGTAGGAAATGCAGATATGACAATGTGCTGGAAGCAGGATACAGGAATAACCACTGCCAGATCCTGCAAAACTCCCATTCCTGCAGGCTGCTGGAGGCACCAGAAAATGCAGTGAGGGTCTTTCCATGGTCTGTACAAAGTGAGAAACAGCCCTCCTTGCTCCCTTCACCAGAAAGGTGAAGGCTGCCTGCTTGATTAAACAGAAATAACTACAGTGCCTTGTCAGAGAATGGCCAAGCTGCCTTTGCTGCCTAAAAACAATTCTGCAAGTTCTGTTTGCCCAAGAGACCCAGGCAAGAGGCAGGTACAGGTGCTGCCACAGGATGAAATTGTTGTGTCACCAGCAAGACTGAGCTGGTGAGGTGAATTAAAAACTGTAATTATGACTCAAGTCTTTTAAAATATTGTTCACAGCTGATGGTGAAGGAATAAATCCTAAAGCACTGTTAGTCAGGCAGTAGTTCTGCTCCCATTGAAGTTGCTGGGTAAAACTCTCTTTAATTTTGGTGGTACTGAACTCAGGCATATTGATCATTGTCAATTCACTTTTAATCCCTCAACACTCCCAACACAGAGCCGTGTGCTCCAGGTAAAGCTGGCAGCAGTGGGGAGCAAACTGCTGCTCCATTTCTGTGTGTGGAGAAATGAGGGAGGACTGAGGGGGCTGCAGGAGAAGGTGTCTCAGTTTCAGGACTGCCACGCTTCAGTCTTTGGGTTTCAAAGTTGATCTCTCCTTCTTTGTGCAGCAGGTCCCTGAGGGGGAGCCACAGGCTCCTGTTCCACGTCTAGATCCGTCCTGCCTGGTGTTATAAATGGACTCCAAAGAGGATTCTCCCCTTTATCCACCGTGCTTTGAACCCTGGGACTTGCCTTCATTAGAGCTGCCTGAGCTCCTCAGCTCTGGCTCCTGTGCTGCTGCCAGGGGAAGGGACAGGGACACTTCCCTGCAGCCCTGCCCTCCCCACACACTCCTCAAACCCCCCAAACGTCCTTCAGACAAACGAGTTTCCAGCTGACAATGTGTGTTTTTAATTTAGCTCACGTGGTTATACATGGGCAGGTGAGAAGGGCCCATTTCCCTTTTTCATTTCTTCCTTTTTTTCCCCTTTTCCTCCTGAGCTGGTAAATGCATTTCATCTTGTAACTCTTACTTTGGATTAAAAAGCTGTTGCCTTTGGCAGTGAAGCAGCACAGCAGGCTGAGGAAAGTAAAGCTTCCTTTCATTGCCATGTTTGAAACTAGAGGAAGTCATCATATTACTTTAACAAGCAGAAATGAATGAAAATGTTTAATACGATTATGCAAGCACGAGGAGCTGTTCTGGCTGCCACAGATTTGGCTCCATGTGATTCATCCTGCTGGGGGATAACGTGATCCTCTATTTTCCCCTCACAGTCAAGTCAGGATTTTGTTGTGAAGACTCTGGCAAGGTGAGATCTCTCCAAGGATCTGCTTCTGTCTCTTCAGAACATCGAGTCCTCAAACACCAGGCTGAACTGCAGATCTGGCAGCTTTTCTTTTTGCATTTCATACCTCACACTGAAATACCACCGAGGCAGGAGCTCCCCTCTCCTGCCCTGGCTTCTGCTGGGGGCACCTGCAGGGTGAAAATCAGCTCCTGGCTCTGCTTGGCCAGAGCAAACTCCCCAAAACTCCCCTCTTGGCAAAGCCCTCTGCCACAAAGGCACCTGTGAGGTAATTGGGGTGCCAGGGCAGTGTTGCCTCCTTGGCATGGTGCAGCTGCTGATTTGATGGAGAGCACTGGAATTCATCCCAGTTTTGGATATTGAAGTGAGACCTGGCTAAGCTTTGTTTGCTCTGGGGAAAAAAGGTGCAGCTAATGCTACCAGGCTTGGCAGAGAATGGATTTTCTTCTGGTGTTGAGTACTTTTCTCTAATTCTCTCTAGAAATTATTTTGCTTTTTCTTTAACCATTTTGATTTGGAAGAAATTACAGAGTTGTTGAGGCTAGAAAGGAGCTCTTGAGATCTGGTCCAGCCCCTCTGCTCAAAGCAGGGTCAAGCACAGCAGATTTCCTTAGGACCATGTCCAGACAAGTTTCCTGTGTCTCCAAGGATGCAGTACCCAACAGCTTCTCCAGAAAACTGTTCCCAGTATTTGATTACAATTACAACTTTAAAAGTTCATTTTTAGGTTTAAGTGGAATTTCTTGTATTTCAGTCTGTGCCCATTTCCTCTTGCCCTTTCACTGGGCAGCACTGAGGTCCCAGCACCTTCTTTACCCCCTGTCAGCTGCTTTTACCACTGGCAAAGTTCCCCTTGGATCTTCTCCCTTCCAGGCTAAAGAGCCTCAGCTCTCTCAGCCTTTCTTCATATTTTTCAGTCCTTTAATTGTCTTTCAGGTGAGGGCTTTCTGTGGGGCCATGGTTCTTGTAACAGAGACCTTCAGACTGTGTCTGGATCCACCCTGAGCAGAGGGGAAGGATCATCTCCATCAAACTGTTGGCAAAGCAATCAAAAATCAAACCACCTTAATGCAGCCCAGGCTGATTTTGCCCTACAGCCCAAACCTCTCTTGAATTTTGTCATAATTTAATGTTTTCTGTGATGCTTCCACTTTTAAGGTGTCAAAGAAACAATTCCAGCTACAAGCTTGACAATTCCTGGCAGCATTAATCGTGTTTCTCATACCTCTGCTCTGACACAGACAGCCCTAACTTCACCCAGACCCAGAGCTGACCTCATTAGGGCACTAATTGGCCCACAGTGATAAGACATACCCCTCATTAATGAGGTTTTTATGGTTTTTTGTGCTGGAGCTGACTCACACCTGGCCAGATCAGAGGATAGATGGATTTAACACACAACTATCTGCAGGTGGCCACAGAGATGGGCCTTTCCCCTTGGGCTGTAAATAAATTAGGGAGAAAATGTGATATTGGGCCACTGCTTGTAATCAGGTCTCTGATATGTGAATATAGTTTGGATAATTCATAAAAGCACAATACCCCTGCTAACATCCTCTCCATTTGAGAAGGGGCAATGATTTTGCTAATTGAACATTTATTTTTTTGTATCTTAGGCACACGGATACAAGTGATTTAATGTTCTTATTTATCCAGCCAGTGGTGAATCTCCAGTGATAGTTTGGAATGCTGTGACTTTTTTTAGCTTTGTGACTTTTCCTAATCCTTCACCCTCCTTTCTTCCCCTTTGATTTAAGTTACTCAGAGATTGGTACTCAACAGTAACATAGAAGAGCTGGGTTTCCTATTAATCACTCATTCCCATCTCTTTTTTTTGCCATTGCCACCATAATTCAAAGCCAAATATGAATAGGTGAGTGTAAAAGAGTTGGATTTCCCACTAATCACTCATTCCCCTTTTGTTTTGCCATTGCCAGGATAATTCAAAGCCAAATATGAATAGGTGAGTTCCTGTAATCATTTATTGTATTGTTTGGTCCTCAATTAAGAAGCAGGCCCATGTTGTACTCAGCTTAGTAGAGAAAACTACAAATAAATAAATATATTCTTGGTTGCAGAGAGCACACAATGTGCTTCAGGCAGAAAAGGGTTGGTAAGCACAAGAAATAAAGTTAATCAGGGTGTTTTGGAGAGGCAAGGAATGCTTAGGAAAAAAAATCAGCAAAAGTTACAGGCTGTCCCTTTCCTAATTAATAAATGACATCATCATGACATCATCCAGGTATGGTGAAAAAGTGAGGACAGACTGAGGGTGATTTGATTTTCTTCAGCCATGCAGGACATTTTTCCCTCCACAGAAAGGAGATAGTGAGGGAAAGGACACAGCCACGTGGTGTCACCCAGGGGTGAACAGGACTTGGGGGCAGGAAAAGTGGAAAAGTGACTGGAAATGTGGAGACACCTCCAGACTCTCATTGGAAATGGAAAGGAGGAGTTTCTGTTTGTGTGGGTTTGGGATTTAAATTTTTTTTTTTTTTCACCAGAGAGTTATGATGGAAGGCAGTTGGTTTCTGTGACCTTCCTTTGGTGCAGACTGGCACTGAAATGTTCACCTGAGGACTATTTCATGTTGTGAACCTCAGCTCCTTTTCCTGAGTCTTTTGTGAGACATTTCACACAGGCAAATGCATTCAGACACCAATTTTTATCATTTTTTTTTTAAATTTCCACAATATATTGGACAGCAAATTTCTTCTTTTTTAGAAGTGGCCTGAAGCTCAGTTGGTTTTTTTTTTTCCAGACACCTCTGTTGAGAAAGAAATCTCTATTTTCTGAGTCTGGAAGGTATTTCTAACCATGAAACACGAGCCTTGCTAATTTAAATGAGTCATTTGGATCTGAAAGACTGATTTTCATCCCTAGAAACACCCTGGCTTATGTAAAAGCAGGTGCATGTAGGTTTAGCAGCTACACACATCCTACTTTCACTTCCTTGAAGATGAGTTCTTGGTTTCCAAAGGTGCAGCACATCTTGAGAGCCGGCAGTTGTTCTGCTAACCAGCAGCTGCTGATTACAAAGAAGCAGGGCAGCTCTTCCTGTGGATGCTGTAAATAATCAGGCACAAAAAGAGGATTTCCATGAATCCCTGCACAGGGAACTCAGTGGAAACAGGTGTTTTAGGGATAGCAGTGAGGGGTTTTTTAATATATAAAAACATTTCACAGATGATTTCTTAAAAAAAAAAAAAAAGTGAAGTCATGAAGTTTTATCACCAGATCTCTTTCCCAAGCCTGGTGTTTGTCTGTTTCCCCCCAAGAGATGTGAATTAAGACATTATCTCTGCAGTACTTGCAGATGAATCTCTGCAGCATTGCCTTGCAGAGGTGAAATAAATCCAGGCCATTTGGAGAAAACTCAGCATTCATAAATATTATCAGCTCATCCACAGATAACAACACAGGACTGAACCATTTAGGACCAAGTTACAAATCCTTAGCAGCCTGCAAATCAGTTTTATTTTTTTAAACCAATGTAAATGGCCTGATGGTTTGATTTCTTTGAATTGACATAAACTGGGAATAAAATCTGCCCCCTTTTTTGGTGACAATATGTTTTTTAGGGATATATTATTGAAGAAATCTGAATATTCAACACATCTTGAGGGCCACAGCCTGCCCCCAGCACTGTCCAACATTGAGCAATCAGTTAAATTCGGTGAAAAGTGAATTTCAGCCACAAAAACTCAGCTCTTGCACTGGGATGAGGCAAAGCCTCTTGTCCCTTTCCTATCTTTCCTGAAACTTGGCACATTTTTTATTCAGGGTGCAGAATAATTCAAAGCAAGTGAGCTCCAGAACATGGAATAGAGAGGCACAGAGCTGATTGGGAACCTGAGTCTGATTTTACAGGCTGGAGGGAAAATGTTTTTTCTTTCATGCCACCACATGGAAACTGTCAGTATTTTAAATTCTTGTAGAACACTAGGAATGTGATGAGCTGTAAGTGTGAAACTCCTGTTTTCAGATCTCTCTCCAGTGAAAAAAAAAGAAAAAGAGAGAGAGAAAGTCAAGAAAATATTGGTGTAAAGGAGCCTTTTCAGGCTGGAGTGACCTTAATTTCATCCATGGTCTATTGGAACATTTTGAAAGGTGTAAATATAAAATTTTCAACCTAAATATGTCACTCTGACTGCTAATAATTGCAAATGTTATTTAGACTGTGGAATTAATTACCTCAGGAAGTCATTAAGGTAATTCTAAGCCTCATGCTCCAGAGTTTAAGACTATCTTCAATTATGGGAGAATGAGGCTTAGAATTCCTGAGTTCTCTATGAAGTTTGAACTCTGTGGTGAACCTAAACTTTTGCCCTAGTGGCTTCTAGGGGCAATGATTTCCATGGTTTAATATCACATTGTGCGAGGAAGAATTTCCCCTTCGTGGTTTTAATCATATTGACAGACCCAGCTCTCTAAGCTTGTTCTTTTCTGATATTCCAGGTCCATCCCCTTTTGATTTAGCAGCTAGAAACCCAACAAAACTCTACATACTTCCACACAACATTTATTTTCTACACAGCCACTTTCTCATTGAGAAAGGAGAACAGGGGGAAAAGGAATTTTAAGAGCAAGAAATATTGTTTTAAAGGATTGGACTGAACTGAATGACACAATTACATGTTTGGCAAATGCTTCTACCTTTGAAGCAATCAGTGGAAGCCTGAGGGAGACAAAGTTTTAGAACATTAGAGCCACAAACTTTCTTTTTAATAATACATGAAGTTGCCTTAATAAATCCTTATGGAAACTGTAGCAGCAGAAGGTAATGGCTGGTTTTAGTTAATGACCCATTAAAATGTTGGCAAAGCAGCACTAACTGTGATATTTGTTGAGAATCAGTTTCAGAGGGACAATTAATATTAAAATCTGATGCTGATTTATTAACCAATATGTTTTTGAGGTATTACTTTCTACCTGGAGCAATGAATGCACACTGCAATGGCAGTTTGGTAAATCAGTAATCCCATGAGGGTTTATTAATTAATAATTAATAATCTGGTTTGCTCCAATTAGGCAACAGAAGAAAGAAATATCTGTCCCTCCCCATGGATGTTATTGCTGAGGTAAATTTCTGTCTTGGATGATGCTTTGAAATAATGTTTCTGCTGTGGGTCTTAACTGGACAGCCACAATCTGAACCACCCAAAAGCAGCTGAGGTGAAGACCTGGTTTTGCCTAATTAGGCTGAGAGAAAAGGACCTTCCATCAATTCTAAGAAATAACATAAATATCCACAGGCTTTTTGCAACCGAGAAACTGCATTGGCTGAGATAACCAACCCCAATTCTTTAACATAATTACTTATTAACTATGTTTTGTGCAGCTATCACGGCCCAAACTTCCAGTTCTGCTTTGCTGCACAGTTCTGCAGAGCAGGAGGCTGGGGGCTGCATCCCTGTGGCTCCTGGAATCAGAGCTGTTCTGGCAAGGCTGGCATCTGCTACGTGCTGATAACTCTGCTTCACAGGTTTGTGTCATCATATATCTGCTTCTGCTTTGTTTTCACCTCAGATAAGGCAAAGCCAAAGAAATCCAGCCTGGATTTTGAGGGAAGGGTGGCAGAGTCTGTGCTGGAACATTCTGAGGGGCAGGTTCCACGTTCTGGGGTAAACTTCAGGGAATTGCTGTGTTTGGTGCATCGAGTTTTATGTCTCTCTATGAAACTCCAGAATTATCCATCGTGGATTCCATCTTCTCTGCTTCTCAGAAGCAAAGGCTGCAAATTCCCCAGGGGAAGCTTTCCCTGAGTTCACACAAAGCTGAAAACCATCCCAAACCTTGCCTGCCTGAGCAACCACCTGCTCTCAGCCCACTCCCTTCCCCCTTCCCCTCTCCAGAGTCAGCCTGGGCATCCCTGCATCCCTGTGGCCTTTCAGGACAGCTTCAGTGCTTTGGAAAGAGTGAAGTTTTCCTCCTGCAGCTCTGCAAGTGGAGCCACTGGGGTGCAGAGATACAAAAAGTGTGGCTGAGGGCTGCTGGTTCCAGCCCCTCGAGGGCTTGGCTGCTGTGACACTCAAATGGTTTTATTTGGTAGTTGAATCCCTTTTTCCTGTTAGTAAATAGCCTTGGGGCAGGGCTGAGGTGCTCAAACACCTCTCTGGGAGGTGAAATTGCCTGTTACAGCACAGGAACCAAGCAAGGGGCCAGGTCTGTCCCATCCATCATGGGGTGGCAGAGGACAAAGCCATGCCAGGAGGTGCTTTCCTGCCTGGGCATGTCCAGGCACAATCAAACACGATGGGGAGGTCACTGAACAACCATTAGAAGCCAGCTGTCCTCAGGCTGGCCTCCTGCCAGAGATATTTTGGCTGGTCACCTACAGAGACCATTCATCTGATGTTGACCCAGGCTTTGTTTTCCACTGTGGTTTGTGTGTGTGTACTTCTGGGCTTGAACACTTGGTTTATTTGCCAGTCAGTCTGAGATGCCTGCCTAGGAGCAGTTTATTTCTGAAGCCACTGGGCCAAGAGAAAATGAGCCTGGCTTGCCCCAAACCTCTCAGGTACAGGGCAGGGCAGGCAGGGAAGATGGAGCCCTAAAGAAATGGGGAGAAATTTTTCCAGGGGAGAAACATCTTTTGTGTAATCCCAAATCCTTTGTATTCCCTTGAAAAGCTAACAGCATCACTGTAAAAGAAATTATTGATAAAGACAGAGGTGATTTATGAGTCAGTGGCAAATGCACCCACCCTTTATTACTGATCTATTGCTAAGGGAAGTTTTCACAAGGTGATTTTTCCAGTGGGACATGAAACAACTGACCCCAATGAAAGGTTCCCCAAATGCAGCTCTGTCCTGAGCTTTGCCTCTTTGAAAAGAAAGCAGATTTATTTGGGGTTATTGCCATGTCAAAGGAAATTAGTTCAGTCATGCTGTTTCCTTATTGGTACCTCCTACTGTTTGCAGTTGCTGGGAATCACTAAAAACACTCTAGATCTGCTTTTAGTTGATACAGATAGTGCTTCATTTCAGGAGAATGAGGCCTGCTTTTTTTAGGAAGCATTATTTAAACATCTGCTCAAGAAGCTGTCTCCTGTCCAAAATGTCTTGCCCTATTTTTTGAGTCTTTCTTTCTCTTCTCCATGGGTGAACTGTGGCAAGACACAGCTCTAAAAACCTCAGGAGCTCTCTGGGATGATAAAGGGAAGTGGGGCTGAGGCAGACTCAGAAAGACAAGTTTGCCTTTTAATTTACAGCAGTAACAGCACCTCAGCAGCAGTTCCATGTGACAAAAATCCTAATGCTGCCTTGCCCTGAGAAAACCTCCTCATGTCCCTGATAGACTCTGTGAAAGACACTGGTCATCTTGATTTTGGCTTGGGCAAAGCCTGAAGCTGAGCTGTGTATTAAAGCAGTGGCCAGGTAGAGGTGAGAGGGGGAGATTTTTATTTGGCCTTGGGTTTTTTTTTTTCCCATTTCTTGGCCCAGTTTTGTTTAGCTGATGCAACCTGTTAATTTAATTTAGGGAGTGCTACCAAAAATCCACGTACAGGGGGTGATACTGTGCATTTCCTCACCGGTCCTGAGGAGAGAATTCACAGGTCTGAAGTGACCACCCCTCACACTTTGTGTATTTAATGAGCAGCTGACAGGGTGAGAGAAAATAAAAGCCCAGGCCATGCTACTTTAACTTTACTTAAAACACCCACCTTTGATGTTTACCTAATGCAGCTCTGATATTTGGGATGAGCACTTTGGTTGGAACTTAATGGAGGCTGGGGCTTGGATAAATGCCAGCTTGCTGATCCTCTGCCTGATGAAGACTGAGGAAAACAACTGGAAGATTTGGCAGAAATTATATCAGCATCCCTGATTGAGAGTGTGCACCTGCCACTTGCTGCTCAAGTCTGTAACTCAGGTCTTTCTAAATTTACACCTGCTCCCTTTTTGTGTTTAGTTAGAAGTTGTTGACAAGACTGTGCTTTATTATGTGTGCATCTATTTCTTTTCCCTAATGTGGGATGTCAGGGCTCAGCATGAGACTGTTTGGAACTTCAGCTGCTCTGGGTGTGAGGAGAGAGCCTGGCATAACCTGCCACGTGCTCAGACACATTGAACCACACCCAGATGTTCTGGGAGAGGGGAGAAATGATTTGGGTGTGAGCATGAGGATGGCTGCTGAAAATATGGTCATTTTGGGGATGGGAAGGGGCCTTGCTCACCTTCTGAAGCAGTTTCTGTTCCATCTGGCTACAGGTTTCAGGTGCTCCCATCCCTCTGAAGAGGAACTAATCCAAGAACTGTGGCATAAATCTCTGTGAGAGTGGATCCTATGGAACAACTGCAACCAGGCAGACTAAGATATATTACCACAAAACCAGATGCTGAGAGGAGTTAGCTGGGTATAGACTGCACTTCCTTCCCTGTTCTCCCTTTTCCTCCTCCCCACTCCTCACATTTTATTCTTTAATGTGCACAGATTCAGAAAAATAACTGAGATAACAGTTCTGCATGTTGTTCATGCAGCCTGGAGAGAAGGTCGAGGTAATTTTAGCTAATTACAGAGGGCAAAACTGATCCCCAGCTTACCTCTGGTGAGGTATTAATAAAGCTTTCACATGAAGATAAGATCTTTCATAAGATCCTTCATAATGTTATCTCTTAGAACTATCTCCATAACAATATATATAGTATTAGAGAGATATATATAGTTGTACTTGCATTTTTAATGACTTGGATACTCATAGAAAAAAAAGAAAGTGCTAGGCAGACGACAGAAGGGCTTGAGAACAAACTGCAAGGGGGCTTTCAGGAATTAGAAATCGAAAATTATGTTTAGAAAATCAGAGGTTATGGAAGAGTCTCTGTAAATTCTTGGGTTTTTAGTACATTTGTCTCGGGTTTTGGGCAAAAATCCTTCCAGCAGCAGTAGGACTGGCTCTAGAGCTGCCTCCTGGCATGAAGCTGCTGATATCTGGAGGGTGCTGGAGCCATGAAAACCTCTCCTGGCCCCCCAGGACCTGCTGCTCTGCTGCACTCCTGCCAACAGGAGTGTGGGGATGGAGCAGAAGAGTCCCTCGTGTTGTCACCCCAAGATCACAGGCTCTGAAAGTGAGAGATCCAGAACCCAGTGTGAGATCTCATTCCTGCTTGTTTGGGAGAAGGACTCCAGCTCTTTCTGCCTCAGAGAGGATGAGGTTAATGTGGCATTTTCTGAGTCACACCTGGTCTGTGTGAAGAAAGTGTGGGAAAAGACTATGGAAAAAAGTAGGAGCAGGGTGTTAAGGCTCCTTGGCAAGTGAACTACCCCAAGAGGACAGGATAACTGGGATCAGCTGATGTTTTAATATCTGTCAGGGGATAATGTGAACCCAGCTCTCTCTCTGCTGGGTGTAGAACAAGTGCAGAAGTCAGTTTCCTCCTCCTCTGCCTCTCCTGAGAGAGCCCAGCCAGGCACTTTTCTTCAGGTCATTCCCAACATGGCTCTGCACTTATTTCCCTTGGATCCCATTTTGCTGTGCCTCTATGAACTACCAGGGCACTGGGTACTCCATAAGACTGTGAGTTCCATAATTCTGAGGCCACTTAAAACCTGGCAATGTGGACAATTTCAGTGCCTGAACCTCTTGGTGGATCAGCCCTCGGCTTCCCTGGTCTCCAGTTCTTCTTTGGTACAGGAATAACTACACACTCCAGACTTGCAGGGATGCTGTGGGAGACCAGTGCACAAAAGGCTGTCAGGGGTTCTGAGGAGGGAAAAGGAGCAGCTCTGAGCCCTGAGGAGGAGTCTGGATCACATCACTTCATATCATTAAAAAAAAAAGTTCCTGTGCATAATTATCCTGTTTTAACATTGATTCATTCCCAAACATTCACTACTGGTCCTCATGGAAAGATTTGCAGTAGAATTTCTGATTTAGGCACAGGATGGGATTTCTGGGGGTCCTGTGCAGGGCCAGGAGCTGGACTTGGTGATCCTGGTGGGTCCCTTCCAGCTCAGCTCATTGTGTGAATCAGGAAGCCAACAGCAAAGTTATGTAATACAACAACCAAGAATTAAAACATCTTCTTTTCTCCTCTGCTGGTTTAAGAAACCATTTTGATAATTTCAAATCAACAAGACAATGTTTGTTTAACAACTGATCATAATTTCTTTGTGAGGAGGGTATGTGTAATATACCAAGGAAAATGTTTCTGGGTACAAAACTCCTGCTATCCAGCCTATAATAAAGAAAATGGCACAGTTCTACTGAATTCTTGCTGAAATTATTGTTTATTTAACTTATACAGCAAGTGAGAGGAAGCCAAGCTCATATTTAGAATCTCACAAATAATAAATTCAATGTTTTTGCAGTTTGCCTGAATTTTAAAGTTGGCAACTTTTTCCCCCTTTTCTTTTTTTTTTCCAACAGTTCTTTAGCAGGTACCATGAAGTGTTGCATTTACTTGTAGAATTAGTAGTAAGTTCTCAGAAGGTGACTCAACTCAGAGAATTACACTTAATTGATTTATTGCTGATGAAAATAAACTTTCAATTACTGATTTAGGTACTGAAGACCTTCAACTAAAAAAACACTTAGAGAAACATCTTTCCTCCCATTCCCAAGACCCGAGTTCAGCCCAGACCCGCTGGTCTGCCCTCCCCTTGTCACTGCCAACTTTGCATCCTTACAGCTGCTCCAAGCCATTTTTGGGCTTTGGTCTTTCATCTCCCTCTTTCTCCCACCTCATGTACCCAGAACTTGCTGCTTTTTACTCAGCATGAGCGTGGTCTGACATTTTTTCCCCCCATAACCCCATCATGTGTCTGTTCTCCACTGCAGATATTCTTTCTTACTCTCCATCCAAATATATGTGTCCAGACCTGTCTCCTCTCAAAATATAACCCAGAAGATAATTTGGCTTTCCAGCATAAAAAGTAAAACAATAAACATTTCCATATTTTAAAGACTTTGATAACTTTATATCTACTGTTTTGTCTCATTCATCAATTTGAGTGCTCATGTACTACATCATCCATCTTTTTTTATTATTTATTTTTGTTGCTGCTGCTTTACTGAGGAGTTTTATGCCTTTATCACAGGCTCTTCTTCAGTTCTCCATAAAACCACCTCAGCTATTCTCTCATACAACCTCTTTATGGTGCTGCTGGGTTGATGGTGGGACAGGAGGATCTTGAAGGTCTCTTCCGACTTTGATGATTCTGTGGTTCTGCAAATCATGAAGCTCCCAAGACCCCTGTGACCACTTTAAATTCCTGTTTCCACCCTGTTGTCAGTGTGACTACACTTCCCTTTGAGGGAAAATCATTTTTAATCTCTTTTCACCTCGACCTGCTGCTCCTCTGTGTGAGCACCCAAGGAGATGTTTCACTTTTCTCACGAAGAGGATGAGCTAAATACCTGTAGGATCCAGGGCTAGGGTGTGTGGCTTGGATCTCAAGCTAAACTAAAGCTGTCACCAATTTAGGAGCCAACATTTCATTCCAGGGAGCTCCAACACCCTCTCTGTGATTTACACACGAGTGGGAAATCAAACTACTCCATTCTCTGAGAGATTTGCAACCCGGCGAGGACTTTTCAAACTCGAAAGGTCAATAGAATAAATGATGTACAACACGTACGATCAAAAGCCCTGAGAAACAAACCCCGCTTTACACACAGCCCAGCCCGGCAGCCCTTCCCTGGTCCCTCCGGGGTGTCACCTCGGGCGATGCTCTGAGCGCTCTCCGCGCTCACCCCGTCACTGTCACAGCTCAGTTTGCAGCGACAGCGACTTTGGGGCTCGCTTTCCCCGCGCTGTGCGGCCCCGGCGGAGCTTTAAGGCTGCGGAGCGCTGGGGTTCGCGCTGCTGCCCGCGCCGCGCCGGGAGCCAGCGGAGCCAGCGCCGCGCTCCGAGCGCTCCGAGCCGCCGCGC
>VZRX01012194.1:0-51096 GCA_013398075.1 Notiomystis cincta
CTGTCCAAACCGGGACAGTTGCAAATTCTGGTTTAATGATTTGGGGTTGTCATGGCCTCCAAAAGTCTTCCAGTCATCTTTTGGAAAAGTAGCTTTGAAATATTGTGCCCTGTTTACTCATTTCTTAAAATGAGGCTGTATTAATTTTTTCTTTCATGACTGCAATGTGTGAACAAACCTTTGAAGAGAAGATAGGTGCCATGAATGCCCTAAGGCAGTGTCCCTGCAGGAGAGTGCACAGGGGTGTCAGGAATTCCACTGGTGACCAGTGTGAGCCCACACTGCCACATCCCACATCCTCTTCCTTTCCTTTCCATGTTTCTGACTGCAGACATGTAATTCTGGCAGTCCCCAGAGCCTGTTCCCTCCCAGTTCCTGCTCTGCTTAGCTGAGCCCAGAGGTGCTGAGCCCATCAGAGTAACAAACACTTTGTGCCAGTCCTGCTCCTGCCTTGCTGCTTCCCCTGGTGTGGAACATCCTTCTTGAAAGATTCAGTGCAGTTTATCCCCATGACACTTTGTGGCAAAGTGTCACACGTTCCTATATGCTAAACACTTTCCAGATGAGAGGAAGAGTTTTTAAATGTGATGCAAGAGTCAAACACCTCTGAAGTTTGGGAGGCACCGAGGCTCTGTCTGCCCCCAGCCTCTGGCTGGCAGTGTCTCGTTACAATACGAGCAGGCTTCTAAATATAGCAGTGCCTAATTGCTTCCTGGATTTTCAAAAAAATTCTTTTAACATTGGTAAATTCACTCATGTTGCTTTACAGCTCTGTCCAGCTGGCAGCACCTTCACTTGAACCACAACGACAGCAGGTAATTGTAACAGAGCAATCCCTGTCAAAACCAGGAAGATCTACTGTGCCACTGGATAATGAAATGGAACAACTCATGCAAGCAGTAAAGGAAAAGCGCTGCTGGAAAGATGGAAAGTCATATTCAGGCCTTTAAAGACTATAAAAACAGTGCAGTGAAGGAGTGAGCTGTGGAGTGCATCACTGCACGACAGCAGAGCTATGCTCACAAGCAGCATCTGTAGCCTCGCTTTGCATCGGGAATTCTCGCTGAGCAAGAGTGGTCATCACTCCCAGCTCCATTAGCACTTCCTTCAGCTCATCCCTTGGTGGAAACTCCCCTGTTCCAGTGCACTGGCAGTTTCTGAGACCAGCCCACGCCAAACAATTTAGAAAATGGTGTAGAAAACAATGAAATATATTGTCTGTAGTCTTCCCAAATCCTCAGAGTAAAAGGGAGTTTTTGCTGTTTGCTTTGCATTAGTGTTTTTCAGTGCTTTGTGATCTCTTTTTGTCTATTCTTTCAAGCTATACAAACTTCTACCCTTTTTTTGGAATTATTTTGTTAGGCCTAGCAATGTGACTCTATCAGTAACTATGCCTCATGTGCAAGTCTGAATGTGTTTGTTTTCTGTTTTACTGACACTGTCCTAATGCTGACTCGTGAAAAAGTAATTAAGGAACATCCATCTACCTGCTGTACATGAATCCTTATTTTATATATAATGCTGTTACACTTTTTAATAGCACCAGAAGTCAGTGCTCCTGCAGCACTGTGCTGCAAAGATGCTGAAGCCAGTTTCAAATTGACTCTCCCAGCTGCTGCTGCAGCTCTGTGGCATCAGCTCTGGGCAGGGCTGGGGCTGCCAAGCCCTCCCGAGCACAGAGCCAGACCTGCACTGCTGCACTGCCAGGAGCAGTTCCAGCTCCCTCAGTCAGTGGGGCTGCACCCTCATCCCTCCAGTGCTCCCCCCTGCTGCGGGTTTGTCACCTCATTCAGTGACAAATCCACCTAGTTCCTTTATTTGTCACCTCACTCGTGCTCGTTTATTAGCAGCTGCCTTTCTTTCTGGGAGCATGTTTATGTACACTTCTTTTTCAAAGAACATGCAAAGAACAAGTTCTTGGGTGTTCTAGAAATACCCCACATAAATTATAAGGCATGTATTCATGGGTAGGAAGGACTGTCCTTTCAGTTCACTGCTCTCAGGATCTTCTCCCTCTGGTAAACCAGAGTGTTGTTTTCCAAAGGACCTTCCTGTGGCCACATCCCGAGGATCAGAGCAGGAGCAGATGACTGTGACACTGTGAGAGGGAAGAGGTGAAGGCTGCCCAGTTCCTCGCCCTCTGAGCTGTCTTGGCCCTGCTCCCCCTGGGGTTTCTATTTTTATTTCTGCTCCTGGGACTGAGCAGAAAAAACAAGGGTTGTGTGTCTCTTTTTGCAGTTGCACACTAACACCTCCAATAATGTCCTCTTGTGGACGGGATTTCTATCTAAGATTTAGTGCATTATACATTATATTATTTGCTATGTAATTACAGTAATTTTTACTATTAATTGCTTTATCAACTTCATAGTATTCAGGAGTCAGAAAGTACCAAAAGAAACAAAAAAAGGAGAAAACTCCCAACTCCCTTATTTTTCTGAGGGCAACAATCTAACTTCTATTTTAAAGTTCATTATATATATATATATGTATTCTCCTGTGTTCAGCTCAGGCAGCTTACATTTATTACTCAGACAGTGTCACCATTAAAATCTTTACAATTTTGCCTTTGAGAGAACATAAGATTACCATACTATTCCTTAGGTGTTTTCTTTCCTTAACTGAGGGAATGCTTTCCTTATATTAATTATCTGGAGAAGCATTTATATAGATTTTAAATGTTGACAACTGTAATGTTTACAATGTCTGCCTATGATTAATTGCACTTTGGCAATGTGTATAGAATGCATACAAACTATAGTCAATAATGCTTCACTCTTTGAGGCACGTTTCACAGAAATAATTGCTTTCTGTGTTTGTGTATTGGTCTAATGAAGTGAACAATCTCAAAGCACAGGCCAAGGTCAAACAAAGCACCTTCAGCTGGGAGACACCATTGGAGAAAAAGTTACATTGCTTCATTCTCCTTGGATGAGGGAGGATATGGAGTCTGTCTGTCTGTCCCTGACCTCTTCATTCCATAGCCCTGCTCCCTTTCTCCACGCTGCTGTTGCTCCTTCTGCCCTCCTGACCTGTGCTATGTGGCTCTGTTGGGTGCAGGAAGAAAAATGATATTTACATTTATGTAGATATGTACAAATAATACATTGGACAAAGGGTATTTTACCTGCAATCACTTGCAAGTTTTAGTTCTGCCCCTGGTAGCTGTTTTCAGATGGCACAAGAATATGGTTTCAAGGCGTAATTTTTCTTCTTCTTTCTCCAGCACTGCGTGTAATTTAATAAAGCTAGGAGTTTGTTTTATTTAGTGTCAAAAAGCGATTTATTTTAAAATGAATCTAACTTAGACTTTGAGGAGTCTCCAATGGCAACTCCCTGGAGCAGAAGCACATTTTGGAGAATGTTTGCAGAGTGTTGGGCCAGTTGCTGTGTGCCCTCAGCACTCAGAGATTAAATGCCTTCATGGCCTTTTGGTTGCTGTAGCATTATTGATGTGGAATGTGGTGCAAAAACCTATTAGAAATGTGCAGTGCAAAGGTTGCTGGAAAAAACACTGCCTTGTTCTTGTGCAGCTTGTGTATTTGCTTAGAGGTTTCTTTGGAGAAGAAAACACAACAATTAGATGAACCAGTCATCTGTCAGGCTGGCAGTATGGACAGTCAAAAATTAATATAATTTAGATACAGTCTATAAATGCCTGGCAACAGTGAGTTTAGATTGACAGCGTGCATTAATTTGCCTGCAGTCTTTTCTGTGCAAGTTCCTTGTGCATCATGTCTGAGATTGACACCACATAACCTTTCTCCTGGTTGCAGCAGTCAATATCCTCCTGTGAAAATCGAGAATTCCTTAAAAAAAAACCAAAAAGAAAGGCAGAAAAGAAAGCTTTGGAGTGCACAGGAGTTTCTACCTGTCAAAAAGACTTCATGCAAGGCATTTCATAGGCAGCAAAAAAGTGTCACCAATCAGTCCCATCATCCTCACGGTTGGAGCAGCTGGCTCATCCCTGAGCTGTGGAACGGGAAGGAAGAGGGGCCAGGCACGGTGAGCAGTGCTGCTTTCTTCTGCTTGCCTGCTGCATGCAGCTCAGGTGAAGAACCCAGGTTTAGGCCTGTCGTGGGATGATCTTGTATTCCCCATCGCCTGCTGGAAGTTTTTTTGTGCCTTCGGACTGCAGCCGGGAGGACTCTTCACGGCGGCTCGCCTGACCTTGCAGCCGGAATGTTTACATACTTTTGCCNCCAAACCGGCACAAGGCCCTTGCTGGGTCTGCAGCCTGGTTCCATTTTCTGGGGAGTGCAAAGTGCTGGGCACTGAGTGCTCTCCCTTCAAGATGCAAGTCACAGACCACGGAGTGTTCTCCCTACCTGCCACAGGGCACCAGGAGCTGGCATTCTGGAAGGAGTCTGTGTTCAAGGATGCACTTTCCCACTCGAACTGCTAAATGAATGTGCTCTGCCTGATGCACCCTCCAGGTTCCCATGCAAAACACAAAGTGATTATTTCAGACAGGGGAAGAAAAAAAGAAAAAAAAAGGGAAAAAAAAAGAGGAAAAATTTAATCTAAAAGATAAAAAGAAAGCTTGCAGATACATGGAACTAAATATATGTCAGGGAACTTCAGAGTGGACATTAGGAGAGGATGGTTGGCCACAGGAACAGGCTCCCCAGGGAAATGATCAAGGCACCAAGCCTGCCAGAGTATCAGAGTACAAGGAGCAGCTGAACAACATCTTTAGTCACATGGTTTAGTCCTAGGCAGTTCTGAAAGGAGCAGGGAGAATGGCTTGGTGATTCTGAGGGTCCCTTCTGACCTGAGGTGTTCTGTGCCTGGAATGGTGATCTCTGGTGCAGAATCAGTGATCCAGCACAGTCCAGTCCATCTTCAGAAAACAGAATTACCAGGTCCTCTCTGGTTTCACCCATATAAGTGAGATATGGATTAATATATTGACAGAGGTGAGGACAAGTCACAGTCTTATTCTCCTGCATGTGTTAATACTGATATTGTCATCCTTTGTACCATCCTCTTTCCAGGGCTGGAATAGCCACTTAAGTCCCCTGCCATTTATTTTGTTCTGTAGTTATTATTTATAAAAGTGCCAGTACCTTTGCATGAACTTGCAAACTTATTTTTTGTCTTTGTAGAGAAATAAAACCTTTATAGGAATATTTACAGAGACCAAAGGTGCTGTGAATATCAAAGCAAATTCCTGATTTTCAGACTTAACACTTGGAAATACTCTTTGGCATTGTTCACCCAAGTCAAGCTAATATTTTTATTAGAATATCTTTGCTAAAGATATGAAAAAGATACATTTGTGAATCACTGGATTGCTTGGGAAGATATGAAGGTGAAAGGAAATAAAGTACTGTTTGATGGAGGGAAATTAAAAGAAAAAAACCAAAACCCCAGAACCAGGTGATATTTTGTCCTGTCTATAAGCAGGACATGCCTTGAAGACAAGGAAACTGAAAGACTCTCCCCACATGCTTGTAAAGCAAAATTATATCTTGATCAGTTGCATTACATACCAAGTTTATAAGGCACGTTGGGAATTTACTATATGGTAAAAGGAAGTGAGAATTACAAGATAAAAAATAAAATTATCAGGATTTTTACACACTCACCTGTAAGAAATGCTTTCCTGAATAGTGCAGTTAAGCAATTAACAGCCCTCCCACACTCCGTTATAAAGTGTATGTGCTTTTTGGAATTTGAAGCAGGCCTTGTTGCAGCAGAAGACATTTAGCTCAGAATTGGCAGTACTAACAATTAGAACCTTAAAATACTATCAGCTCCTGCTGACAGGAAGCAGACACTGATCCCCTGTGCTGTGGGTGCAGGGGATTTGTTACCTGGCAGCTCCATCTCCCTTTCTCTAATCTGGGCACTGCTCTTGCTCTGACTCAGACAAGCACATCATGGCATACACCTTCCTCACACTGAAAGTAAGCAGTTTTAGTGCTCTGATGTTAGTTTTAACTGTATTCCAGAAAAAATAGTCATTATAGCACACAGCTGGTGTTGCAGCAACCCAGAGAGACCTTTGCCCTGGCTGGCCACAGCTTTGTGCACTGTGTGCCAGTGACCAACCACTCCTGCTTGAGAAGGGACCCAGCCAGCAGGAAAGAAACCTGGGCAACGGTGTCACTGTGTCCTTGGGGCACTGGCCACTCACACTGGAGGTCCACACTTAACTTTCTGAAGCTCTGGCTGGTGTGTCACTGTCACAGTCTTTTGGACCAGAAAAATACCCTCCTCTCTGACTTCTGATGGTTTTTATGTTTCTTGTCAGGGAATGGCCATTGCCCCACGTTGCAAATTCCTTTTGCATCACCTCATTCATGCCACTCTACAACCCAGTCCCTGATCTCTCCTGGGATTATTCCTTCAAGTCACCAAGGGACATCCTCCTTGCTGAAGTGCAGGGCTTGCAGGGCCCACACCACATGTGGCCTCCCAGGGGCAGTGAACATTGTTCCAAACTCCTGCCAGGGTTTTGATACCTTTCCTTAAAGACTCCTTTCAAACCCTACTTCGACTTTGAAAATGCTTTTAAGGTGCACGAATTATTGAATAAAATTTTAAATAAAGAAAACTTGATTATGTTCTATAAATATTAATCTTAGAGTGTAATTGCTTTACAACTGTATTATATTGCAATAAGCTTGCTGGTGTTGTAGCATTTTAAATAAGTGTTAGATGATTTAGTTTGTTCTTATGCTCTTCATGGCAACAATCTTCAGTCTGAAACAAGATTGCAATTTGCTGATTAGAGTAGTAACACCTCATCAAGTGATAGTGAGGAGGTTTTTTTTTTACACTTTTTTCTTTTTATTTAATCTTAGTAAATATTTCATTTTTGAACATCTTATTCCTTTTCTACTCATGGTATTGCATTGGCATTAATAAAACGAAAATGTTCCTAATCCCGTTCACCTGGAAGGTATCACATATCCAAGGCACATCATAAAGGTTTGGTTTGGAAGTGGCAGATCTAAGAAACTCTCTAGGGTGGCAGCAGACCCTCAGGATGCAATCTCAGTACGAGTTTGGACGTGGTAATGTTTAATATTTGTTTTACTGACCATTTGTGGGACTAGTGGGGAGATGTTGGAAAGGGGAGCTGAGAGAAGTGGGTTCTATTTAGAACCAATTCTGTTCTAAATTCTGTCAGAATTGTGTGGAAGAGCATATTGGAACTTGTGTTTGGTAAAAATACCATGGTATCATTCAAGTGACAGAGGGCATCTGGCTCTTCTGTCCCTTCATGGAGGAGGAGCTGTCTGTGAGATGTGAAGGACAATTGAACATAATGAATGAGGCCACAGCAGTTTCTCCTGGACTAAACCAGTTGATTTGAAGCTGGTATTTGCTTCCTTCAGTCCAAATGGAGCAGTGGTGGCATCCATGCCCAGGGATGTGCTCCCCATCACAGCTCATTCAGTTTAACATCTTATTAGTTGCAGTCAAATATTTTCATCTCTCATGCCTGTGCTCTTAATGATCTATTCTTCACACACAGCTGGAGTGAGAAATGAACCTACAATACAATGAAAGTGAGTTTTTACTTTTAAGTAGGCACACTTATAAACATTCATGCACCATTGTTTGCCCTGTGGCCCATGCTATTTTTCAGTCTCCACAGCCAACTTCTTCTTGAAAGTTTAAAACAGATTATTTGGAAAAGATAAGTGCAACTGGCCCTGTGGAAGTGACTCAGAATGAGTTGACTTCTGGCATAGAGAAATACCTGAGGCTTTTAATCTGTCTTTTTGGTAGAGCTTCTCTTATTTTTCCATTTCTCTTCATATTTGCCATGCTATAAATGTCTATTTTTTATCAAATTGAAATTGCTTTCAGTGCTGTAGAGCACCTCCCTCATAGTCAAGTCAAGTAGTTTTTACACATCTTTAACAGGTGATGGCTGCATGTTCACTTCCATGGGGACAACCTTGCTGGAGGGACTTACCTTGAAGGTGGAGTTTGACTCAAATGTGAGGGCAAGCACCATCCAAACCAGAGGCAGGTAAATACCATAAAGTCATGTGCATAAAAGTTGTTTCCACTGTGGCCACTTTCCAAATTTCTTAGTTTCAGATTTCCTGGGATAAAGTGTCTTCACAGGCCTTTGCAGAACCAACACCTGGCCCTGCTTAGCCCGGAGCCTCGTTGATGAGAGCGGCTCAGTGTGTGGCCCATGCTGATGAAGAGGGATCAGCACAGGCATCTGTGCAAGGAATCATAGAACAGGGAATCATTAAGGTTGGAAAAAACCTCTGAGGTCATCAAGTCCAACCACTAACCTGTCAGGTTCACCACTAAATTGTCTGCAAGCACTCCACCTACGTGTCTTTCTGAACATTTCCAGGGTCTGATCCCACCACTTCCCTGGGCAGCCTGTTCCAGTGCTTGACCACCCTTTCAGTGAAGAAATTTTTCCCAATATTCTATCTTAACCTGGCACAACTTGAGACCATTTTTCTCCTCCTCTTGCCAGTTACCTGGGAGAAGAGTCCAACCCCCACCTGGTTTCACTCTCCTGCCAGGGAGTTGTGGAGAGCAATGAGGTCACCCCTGAGCCTCCTTTGCTCCAGGCTAAACACCCCCAGTTCCCTCAGTCCCTCCTGAGCTGAGGGGCCAGAACTGGACACAGCCCTCGAGGTGTGGCCTCACCAGTGCCCAGCACAGGGGGACACTCACTGCCCTGCTCCTGCTGGCCACACCACTGCTGATACAGAGATGATAATCAATGTATTTACTTTCCTTAATTACGGGCTTGCTAATATCCCTGTACAATATCCCTTATTGTAATATCTCTTATTTTTTCTTATGGACTAGCTTCAGTATACCCTTGTTAATCTTGAAAGCAGTAGTTCTGATTTGGGGCACAGTCTGCATGGCAAACATGGCTGTGAATGGAGAGCAGAACAGCAATCCACAGCCTAATTGTAAATTAACAAGATGCAGTGGTCTGGCTGTAGCAGTGCCAAACCCAGTGGAATTGTCTCTGATGATACTTGCCTTTTATTTCTAATGGACAGTGTTTAATCAGGCAAATTATTTTAACTGTGGAAACATTAAAGAAAGAGAACTGAAAGTATCACAGCTGTTAATTTCCACTGGCTTTCCAGCACTCTGCTGTTAGAGCTGGGTGACTTTAGCTCTGTGGTGGCAATCTGAAAGTGACACAAGAAGACAGATTGCTTCATTAGGGTCAGTTATGCTTTAAAAAAATTGTTATAGTCATGTAACAAGTGGGTGCAACTGTGGTATCACACATATTTATATAACAAAACACAGAGTAAATGAATGTGTTTGAAAGCAGTTCTTTTGGTCTTTTGCTCAGGTATATCCAATGTCAACTAGTGGATGAATATCCATTTTCTCTTAAGAGCAAGTTGTAATTTTCTCTTGGAGTGAAAGATTTTCCCAAATTCAAGCACGTTTCCTTCCTGCAGTTAAAAGCTGACTGAACAGAACTGTATTTTTCAACTCATAAATCCTCTAAAAAGGAAATCTCATTAGTGTAATGAATACATTGAATGGTTGTTTGTTATAGACAATTAACCTCCATTAATTGGAGTGGTGTGCTCACAGAAGAGAGATTGTTTATTTGATAGAATGATTTTATTTTGTGGGGAGAAGAAGACATTTCAGATAACTTGCCAAAATAACTTCATCTCTGGCTGATGGTGCCAAGTTACTGAGGGCAGTGCAAATGAAAGCTGTCTGCAGAGCTGACACTGCATGAGCATGTTCTGAAACAGCAGGTGAAGTTCAGTGCTGATGGGTGGAAAGCAGGGCAAAAGGAGAATTTTATCCAGACTTTACATGCACAATGACAGGGTCTGACCTAACTCTTCCTGCGTGTGAAGAGTCCAGTTTGCCCACTGGGGAGGTATTTTGGAAGGTTTGGGATATTAACCTGTGGAAAAGGGGGAAGCAAGGGTGTTACAGTTCCACTGAGGAGAGTGCCACAGAGATGTCTAATCTTACCATCCACTTATGTCCTTGGGAAAAAAGTGTTACTGCTCTGTCTCCCTCTGTTTAATTTAGTGGCCTTCAGGGAGAATTGCTCAGCCACAGAAAGATGAGCTTTAGAGTCTGGAGCCCTGATACCACAATCTTTCCTGCTTTTGCAAGCAGCAGAGTAGGACACACATGCAGCGGAATGGAAAAGGCACTAATTAGTATATTTTATATTGATCTTGCATTTTCTTCTTCTGCTGGATCATTTTACTTTCAGCTTTATGATTTTATTAGTAGGTCTATATAGTTTCTTTTTCTGCTGTTAGTTTTTCCTTGTTTGTGAGACAGAATTGATGCTGCTATTAGGGATCTCTTGTTTGTTACCATCACAAATGTAAGAGAGGCATTATTATCTTTATAAAACTTGCATTAGTATTTACTGTTGTGGTTAATTCTTAGGCATTCTGTATCACTGCTGCTGCCTATTGTGAAGCTGAGAAAATGTTAATGGAAAATGGTCCAATTCTAAAGTGCTGCAATCAATATGCAATCCTTCTTACATGTTAACCTTTACCATATGGATTTAATATCACCTCTGATTTACACCTAACAAAACAAGGGCCTGCCTCTAGAGTTATTCTCTCTTTCTCTTTTATTTTTTTCTTTTAGGATGGAGCATTTTCTGCTTCAGAGATTACTAAGTGCTACACTTTGCTTGAGGAGCAATCTTATGGCCTTACCCAGCTCCCCTTACCCAAATTCAGCAAAAAACCTCCTGACCTCATTTATCTGATGGCGTTGGATGAAGCTGGATCTCTTCTTCCAGCTCTGTTTGCAGTCCTGATTCCTTAAATCTGGCAAGAACAGACCATGTAAGGAGCATATCCCATGGCAGCTTCCTTGGTGCAGCTAAATAATGGAATATATTTACAACCAGTACATCCTATTTCAGACTCTGGGTCTTTTTTAGCAGATATTTTGTGGGTTTTCTCTTCAGTGCTTTGGTTTGTCTCTTTGGGTTAGAATACTTCAAATCTTGACTGCATTGAAAAGATATGTATTGACTTTCTTCTGTTTTATTAATAAACATTTAACCCCAAGTCATTCATTCACCTTCTTCACTTGCTTTCAGAATGGTACTTATTTATGATTTTCTCCTCAGCAGGCCTTACACCCTCTACAGAGGCAAGCAACAAGAACCAGCTTAACTCCTCACATACTCATCTATTCTCTTTTCTTCCAGCTTCCTCTGAGCTCAGTATCACACCTGAGCACTCACACTCTTAGGAGTCAAAAAACACAGCGAGGGCTTGGAGAGTAGCAATTATTTTAGTTGTACTACTGAATAATAGACTGGAAAGCAAGATGTCTGGAGTGCATCAAAGGCCCAGTGAAGGTCTGCAGAGACACCTGTGTTATTTTAGGGATAAATATGTGCAGCCTAAGTAATGTATAACTACTGCATTTAAGGATCTGTGGCACAAAGAGAACACACGGTGCTTCCAGTGACAGGAGCTTGAGAGCACCCCTGGCAGAGGAATAAAGTGACTAACTACAAAGCACATGGATATTTTCATGATGGATATTTTAATGATGGAAGTTGATAATCAGTCAGAGAAGCACTAAAAAACGGGTAAGAGACAGGATAGATGGAGATGGAGAGAAGCTGTAGGATTGGGGTGCTGGAGAGTGAGGTACCTTCACTGTACAGTGCAGGATTCCACATTCCATGGACTCTGCCCTGGGCAGGGAAACCTGGGGGAAGGTCTTGTGCTGAGCTGGGCAGCAGGACAAGGAGAAGGGTGCATTGTCACTCCATGAGAGGGGTCAGAAACAGGCTTGGGGCTTCCCAGTGGGGTGAGCTGCTGCCCCAGGGGTGCCAGCAATCCCAGTGGTGCCCTGGGGAGAGGGGGCTGAGGAGCAGGAATCTTTGGGAATGGATGTGGCTCTGCTAAGTGGTCCAGGGTGCACAGCACCAGCACCTGCTGAGCCTGCAGCTGCCTGCTGGTGGTATCTTTAAGGGGTTTTTAATTCCTCCCTAAAAAGGCAGTCCTGGAGGGGCTGCAGGTTTAGATCAGTCCCTGCTTGACAACCAAGAATGGCTCATCCAAGACCAGAGGTTCATCCAAGACAAGTGGTTCTCCAAGACCAATAAATCTTCTCACAGACTTGTCTCAAGTGTGTGTAATACTGCTGTGACTTGGAGTGTCTGATGAGAAGGGTGGGCTCAGTGTGAGAGGAGAAATAGGATTGAGGTGGTCCCTTGTGTCTCTTGCTCCCCCAAAACTGCTCAGACAGGCAGTGAGAACCAAGCTGCACTCTGAGACCAGAGGGGCTGGAGTTACATGAGGCATAGCCATATTATTTGAGGCATAGTCATACTATTTAAGCAGGTGTTAGTGGTGCCTGAGATCCTGATTAAACCATTTCAGTGATGAATTAATTCTTTATGGCCAGAGGTGAACGTGAAAAGAGCCTCCAGGAGGCCAGACAAGGCCTGTGCACCTCTGTGGGGAGAGGCAGGAGCTGTTCCGGAGCGATAAACAGCTGCACGCTGTGCCAGCACTAATGCAGCACTGAGAGAGCCTCTCCTGCCTTAATCTATGGATTTCATAGCCCAACACTCCATTACTTATTTATAGATTTATAGCTCTCCCCCCTCCCTCCCCCACAAGCATCTGGCTGCTCTATATGAAACTCATGGTGGCAATTACAAAACCTCTTCTGAGAAACCATCCCCGCCCCTGTGGCACCTCTGGGGGAGCAGCAGCCAGGACCTGGCCTGGTGTGTGTTGGGTGGGCACCTGCTGGCTCAGGAGCACCTGCTGAGCACCCAGTGCCACCCAGGGCCCACCCCACACTCTGGTTCAGCTTCTACCAGAGCTGGGACCAGTTTCTGTGCCAGGGTGCACAATGGGACCCATGGGCAGGGATCACTTCCCCTGGCAGCAGTAACAGAGGTCTCTGTTACACCACACAGGTGGCTTTGGTCCTCCTTAGAGCTCAGGTCAGAAATAGAAATAGATCAGTTAATATATTTGTGTCTGCTGCCTCATTTTCTCCCGTGTGCAGTCTTTTTGTCCCCACTGGAGCACTGATCCCACACGTGGCAATTTGCTCCTCTCAGGGACTGTGCCTGGGGCTGCCTCTGGGCTGGGGTGGGACTGCAGCCTGTGCTGGGCACCTCTGAAATGATTTTGTGCCTGTATTCCACGTTTTTAATTCTTGCTCTGAGGTACATTTGAGCTGATGTTTCACTGACTGCTGGAGCCCTGCGAGGGGAAAGGCAGCTCCTGCACCACGGCCCATGCTGGAGCCTCTCTGGCTACTGCCATTTCCAGATGTGTCATAGGACTCCAGAGGAACAGGGAGCCACAGCACTGCTGCTGCTGAGAGATCCAGTGAGGGAGGGGATCTTCTGAAGATAAATGTGTTCCAAATGCAGGAGGGGGGTTGGAGGGTACCTGGCACCTCTAATAGCTGCCAGGAGCAAGCAGACAGCGAGGAGAGAGCCCAGCCATGGCCGTACGCCCCACAGGAGGTCACGCACATTTTGCTTTCTGCCAGGAGAGATTTCTCTGTACTCTTCAAAGGTAGCCTCAAGAAAACGTGTTTTTCAGCAGGCAAGATGTGAAGCTAAAAATGCAAAGACTAAAAACTGCACAGTCACTGGCAGAGGTCAGCATTCACTACCTGTTAGCACGTTGTGCTTTCTAATGTGTCTCTGTTATTTCTGCAGCGTGTGCCGTGCTGGAGTGCAGAGATCTTGGTTGTGGCAGCTCCTTTCCTTGCAGTGTTGATGGAGAGTTCAAGGGCCTGACATCCAGCTGATACCTGGGCCCTCAGTGTGAGTGCAGAGGCTTTAAGAGCAGCTGCCTCACAGTATTTTATTTTACCTTGCAAGTGCTTCAGCTGGGACGTGTTATCCTGTAAAGCTCTTTGTCGTTTTAGCACTTCTGCTTTCTCTGCACTTGTGTTCTCATTGAATATATTTGTGGTGTCTAGGTGTTACTGCTGGCACTTTTGTGTTTCTCTGAAGCTGAGGGATACCACTTAGACCTGTAGATATATCCCTTTTTCTCCAATATTTTTTAATGATTCATTTTAAAAGGTATCATACTTGTCTCAAAGATTATTGCAGAACTGTTCTGATGCTGTGTTCAAAATTGGTGTAGAATATTCTTCTGTGGCTTTGTGAGCACTTTGTATTACTTGAAAAAGATCATGTTCTATTTAAGTGAATTTGATTTTTTTTGCCCATTAACTTTACAAGTATTTTTATATAATTGTGTTACTTACAGAATAATTAAAAGAACATTTAAAAAAAAATCTTTTTTCTAGTCTAAGCACGTTTGCAAGTCTTAGTAGGAAGTTCAATGGCAAGAGCTGAGTAAAATCTAAAATCCTTGTTTAGCAGCTTTAATGCTACTCTGAAAAGAACTACACAGATAAAGAGCTCTCTGCACCTGTCAAAACCTCTATCGTAGTCATCATTTTATTTATTTCACTGCATTATTCAAGTCCTTTGAATTCAAGCCTTCTGCACAGGAGAGCTGTATCTCATCATGGCATGAGCTGAGTAGGTGAGATACACTCATTTTCCTCTAAGGAGGTGTTTCAGAAGGAGAAATAATCAGTGGAGGAAGAGAATAATTTCCTAAGTTTTGATGTTTTTGTTACACGACTGTCATCTTTCAAATTCAAGAGTTCCATCTAGAGGAATCCTATTTCATGAACTTGGTTTTGCTGGCCTCTTAAAGTGTGTCATGTTCTGTGGCTGAAAATAGATTAATTTAGTCTCCTTTCTCAGTCTTCTCTGTTGAATACCTGTGAATTTAATTGTTTCTTCCTGGCAGTTTTTGAAACAACATTTCAACATCAGTACTCTCTGCTTACATTTAAAATACCATTTCCATATTTCTGTTTATTGAAGTGCTGAAGAGAAATTTTGTTCATGTCTGACTGTCATTTATGAATTTGTATCCCAGGAAGTTACAAGCCTCAGATTTCCCATCAACAAGTATAAAATATATACTTGAGCAAAGAACATTTAGAGTAACCGAGCAGACTCTGGCAACACTGAAACTTTGTAATAATACAGAAACTGCTGAATGCAGACAGAGCCACTGAGAACTAATATTTCTGCAAACAGATGTAAATCTTTGTTCAGTTTGTTTTAGGAGTCACTGTTTCCAAGTCTTTTTTTCTTAACCTGTAGAGAAATCTGGAAAAAACCCAGCTGAAATGCCAACAGAAGCAATTTGCTATTATCCTTTGGGGTTAGGAGTTAAATTCCTGTTTTTTTTTATCTAATGAGCGTTTTGAGACCCTCCTGTGGCTCAGATACTCCAGTTTATCTCTTTTAATATTCTTTGTTTGTCAAACAGAGATTAAATACCTCAGTAATGTTTAATAATGAAGTCTCAGATCTAAAACTATACTGGAATGATCTTTGTATTCAGATGTGTGGAATTTGTCTAAGACAGAAGCCAGTCAGAAGGAAAAGTTTTGGCTTTTAAAATCATGTGAGCCAAAGTGTGGTGTGGTGCAATGGATGGGAACGAGCTGAAGAAATCCCACTGTTTATGCTGTGAAACTTGAACTTTGCTGTTGTAGCTTAACTTGATTAGAACAAAGCAAAATAAATCAGAACAAAACCACTGGGAACTTCCCTGTGGCTCTGCTTTCCTGACCAACACGAGCCATACCCTCCAGAGCCGTGCCCTGCTGGGTGTAGCAGCGTCCCTGTGCTGTGGGATCTCTGCTGGTGTGGCTGTCATGGCAAAGCCTGGCTCTGACCACCCCTTGAAGAAAACCCCTTGAAAAGCAGCTATACAGCTTACCCAGGCCATGCCTGGAGGGCTCAGGGAAAGGAAACCAAGAGGACTCTGCAGCTGAGTCCTGTGGAAGGGCCTGAATGTATAAAATGCCAAGAACAAGTCCCTCAGCAGCAATCCTGTGCTGGAAATGCTCAACTGGAACAGCCCAAAACTGAGCTTGCAAGGCAGTGCCCCAGGAGCTAACTGGGATGGATGATCAGGAGGCCAGGGATTGCTCTGGAGCAGTGGGTACCTTTTTTTAGAAGCAGAGATTTCCCTTTACTGACATGGTTCACATAAAAAACATAAATACCTTTGAACAGAAAAGCAACGTGAACCCAGCTGAGCACAGCAGGTAAAATGCATTTCATCACTTACTTTTTTTTTCTTTCAAGCTCAAAGTAGCCTGAATTAATTTTTACCTAATTACCCAACTTTACCCCATTAATTAGAAACCAGATCTTATTTCTGATTTTCAACCTAATGCTTATTTCAATTTTGATTATATATTGACAAAAAAAATAACTTCTTTACAGTTGTCTTTAGTTTCTTTTTCTGCTAACATTTTCTGAAAGTTCTAGATGTTGTTATGAAGACAAAGTCAATTCCATAACCTCAGGCTTAAATTTGTTTGTACCTTTAATGAAGTCACATTGTGGTACGCAATCACAAGTTATTTTATCTAATCTGACACCTTGTTTCTGTCAGTGTTGACTTTAGAGTTCATTGTAGTTTTCCATAACTTCCTCCCTCTTCATTTGGTAACTAGGTTTGCAATTGGGTAATTTTAGGAGTTCAGCAAATGCAAAAATTTAAGCTTTCATGATTTTTATTGCCTGTTACACTGCACTTATGAAATGATAACCACATGAATGTTTCTGAACAATTGTATGCACATAACTGTGGTGAGAAGTTTGCTTAGAAGATATTTCATGTTCTGCTTGAAAATATGGATGGTTTTAAAAGGTTGCTTAAGGACTGCTGAAGCATTCTGCTCCTCAGTGTCCAGAACTGGGGCAGTGAAATTATTGTTCACTGCCTGCAGAAGGCCAAATTAATGGACATGTTCAAAAGTATTCAGAAATAAGTAGCTCAGGGAAGAATGTCTATTTATTTGTGCATCCATTTGGTTTACTCACTAAGCTTAATTTCATCTCAAGTAATAATATTTGCACAGTGTAATTTCAGGAAAGACTCTGATCCATAAAGAAGTTCCCAAACAAGATAACGGTAAAGAAGATTTAATTGTAACAATTTATCGTTCTTCAGAATAATGAGGCTGTTTAATAGAGAGGAAAAAAGGATTAAAAATCCCAGAAGCAGGCAGTGCAAAGTCTGCATTGTCCTTAATTTTACCTCACGCCCATCATCTATCAGCTGAAGTTCCTAATTAGCTGTCACATGAAATGTCACTCCAGAGTGTGCATTTGCTTTTTGCACAATGGCATTTTCACTGAAACCTGCTGTCCACTGAACGTTAAGTTGTGGTCTAAAGCAAGAACTCCCACCCAGAGCAGCATTTGAATATACTTTAGCAATTAAATTAGGCACAGTTAAAGTATGCCCTTACTTGGGACCCAGGAACTGATGTTTGACTCTCCCCTGCCTGGTGTCTCATCCTATAGGAACCCAATTTTTTAAGGCAGTAAACAGCTGATTGGTGCCAAGTGCAAACTGCCCTTGTCTGAACTGCAGAGAAACCTCAGGAAGGTGGACTGATGCTTCCATAAATAGAGAGTGGAAAATGGATTTTTTTTTTCCAGTGGGAAGTGTATAATTTAATCAAGGTGGAAACATTGCATAGGAATGTGCTGTTTTCAAGATAACTTTTTTTTTTTTTTAGAAAATAAAATCATCAATTTAAGTATTTTCACTGCTGAGTCCTAGAGTCTGAATTCTTAAAGAGGAAGTTTTTGCATGAACATTCATACAGGATCAGGCTGTAGTTGGCATTTGAAAGAGAATGAATGAATTAGTAGATGCTACCAAATATAATTTGTAAAGAATTCCCTTCCTGAGAAAGCAGTAGAATTTAAATGACTGCTTGAGTGTATTCATTGCCAGCATCTGCCAAGAATATTCATAAAAGGAGACAGGCTAGAAGTGAATTTCAGGATGATCTTTGGAGGCTGAGGCCTTCACTTTCCATTAGATAGATACAAGGGCAGAGCTAGGGGACTTTTATGGAAATTTGATTAATATAATCCCCTAGACATATATAATATATAGTGTATCTCCAGCCATCAAAGTAGGATGGAATTAGAAACAGGACAGGTGATGTACTTTTACCCTTTTACTAAACTTCTCATGGGGTTATACTGAGTGAGGACATCACTTTTATACTTATTCCTCCCCCAGGTTCTTGGCAAAAAATATTCCATATCTTCATTGTCAGCATGACCAGTGAGAAAACTTCTGTTCAATTTTGCCTATTTTGAAATATGAATGCACAAAACTTTTAGTATGGAAAGTCACAAATTGCTGATTCTGTGTTCTGAAAGAGCAGCTCCTCCTAAAACCTGCAACTTTCAAATATTTTCCTCTGATTGGGATCTAACCATGGAGCAGTGCAGAGAGGAATGTGCTGAAGCAGTCTAATGAAATGAACTTTAAAGCTAAAATTGTTCTGAAACCTTAAATAATAGGTAGCTCCTGTGACTGTATTAGTATTTACTTACAGGTCAGATGACTCTTTATTTTTGCCTTAACATTGTGTGGCTAAACTTAACTGCAAAAGCAAAATGTTGATGAGTCAGGTAGCTCAAACAAGAGGCAGCCTGCAGGAGGCTTCAAATATTGCCAAACATCTTCTCTAAGATCTATCTAATTAGAAGTTAGTTCCCTATATAGCAGCAGACAACAGATGTCTGCAGAAGTAAAGTGGCTTTTCTTTCACCATTTTTATCTACACAGGCTGGATCTGGATTCTGACCATGAAAATCTATTTTCTGGAGCAGTAGTATGGTTGTACATACATATATCATATATGCTTGGGTGAATTTCCCTTCTTTTAATCAAACTAATTATGAACTCCCAGTTCTTTTCTGTTCATCACTTCAAAATGAAAAATATGATAACAATAGTAGTATCAGTAAGAATAAAGAACTTTATGCTAATAGTCCATATAGACTTTATAATGTGGACAAAACCCCAACCATTTTCATTTTTTCTGCATTTGGTTTTGTTTCAGCTTCAGAAATTTGCTATGGGATTACAGATGAACATGCACCATCCAGAAAGTTGCATCCCACCAACTGAACCTCACCTCAAATGACCCTGATGTTGTACAGCATCATCTTTCAGAAGGAAACCTTCCAGAGCAGGAGGATGGTGGAGACCAGCTGGGAGCTCTGTGACACTCTCAGGGGATGACCTCCATCTCCAGATCTGCAGGCAGTGAGTGGTGCTTGCCTGCTGCTAGTGCAGGGTGTGGGGATCCTGTGATCACTCTGACATGTTCAATTGTGTAGCCAGCCCAGCTGCAGTGGTCTTTTGTTTGACATCCTTGGTTACTCATTGCCAATTTGCAAAGGTGGGCTTTTCAATGTAGAACAGTCCCTGGAAAAATTAACCATTCCAGAGCATCTCAGGACAGGTTGATAGGGATCTTTAGCTTCTTGCTTTTGTGTTTGAACAAATATCTCATCACAGGTCACTCACTGTAACTGAAATAGCAGAAGGTGATCCTTCTCCTGTTCTCAATGCAAATATTAAAGGGTAACATGCAGATTTATTTCTCTCCCAAAACATGTGGGATTTTTTTTCCCCTCTAGTAGTCATTTCTACTTTTCTTGTCATCTTCTCTGAAGTATTTAAAAAATTAATCCCAAAGATATTCCAAGCTAACAACAGTGAGAAGGTGGAGAAAGCTGCTAAAGCTTTAAAGGCTCCACACCGGGTCCTTGTGGCATTAACTAATGAATCCCCACAGCACCTCCAGAACTGCAGCTTGCACTAAGCATTTTGTTGTCTGGACCACATCATACTTTGTAAAAATCAGCACACAGATATTCAAAGTAACTAGACCTGTGTCATTACAGGAGCAGCCAGCTGGTGACTGGGCACCAGGATGAAAGCTTAGGAACCAGGGATCCGATTTCAGGTCTTTGTGGGAATTGTTACGGCTCTTCTGTTTCCCAGTGCCTGAAGTACTTTCTGATTATGCATGCACAAGTCAGAGCAGAACGTGGACATGCACCAGCCCCTCTAGCATTTATTTCTGTTCTTTGTAAAAATCCCCAGGCCTGGCAGGCAGAGCAGAGTGGTGGTGAGCTGTAGATCAGCAGAGAGTGAGGATTACAGGGCTCATATCCTGGCTGTTAAATCAGGAGCACCTGTCTGGTGAGGCAAGACACAGCTAATTACTGTAGGGCAAGTCCTTTTCCCTCTGTTTTGCTTCCCCTTCTTAATCACCTCGTATTTTTTATTATAGTCTCTGGAGGACAGGGAGAACAAATGTTGCTTAACAGTATGGACAGGAGTTTAGCCTGACTTTAGGTGTTGCAAAGCCTGGAGTGACTTGGTAAAACTTCCCAAGAGACAACCACTACCACTTAAGGCAAGGCAGCACTGTTCTGTATCCTCTATAAATCCTACTCTGCCACACTTTTTAGATATTTTAAATATACCTAAGAGATGCTCAAACAGTGTATTAGCACTGTGCTTCCCTTGTATACATCAATATGTAAGTGACTGAGGAAGTTCCTGAGTTACCATGGAGCTGAACTGCACAGATCTTGGGAGACAGTGAAAACCAATAAAGCAGAATGAGAGAATAACTCCCTGGGAACTGGATTTCCAAAGAGCAAATAACTGAACGCTGCATCAAATATACTTTTACCCCTTTCTTAAAAGACAGTAGATGTGGATGAACTTTGCCAGTGAGATTCCTTTGTCAGGCACATCCGTGATGTAGAGTTTAGTTGGGGTTTTTTTTTGAGAAAATACAGCCTAGGATTTTCCCTGAGGTGAATTTCTGATGCCTTTGTGTCTCTGTTGGACTCTTTACTTGAACACATGCAATTTCTTCCTCCTTTAATCCTGGCAAGCACTCCCCATCAGGGGCACTGCTCTTTCAAAACAAAGTTTGAGCACCCACGCTCCTCTTGGGCAGCTGCAATGCAAGAAAAAGGGAAGAGTGTTCCCTCCTGAGCAATTCAGGGAATGCAAGCAGCCTTAGGAGAGGGTGGGATTAGTTTTGCTAAGTGTAGATACTTTTATGTAAGCAAGAGGTCCAAGTCACTGGAGAGAAACACCTGCATTTAAGCTTCTATATTTGCCTGAGATGAACAGCAGCAGAGACCCCCATCACTGTATTGATCACCTTGCCATTGATTATCAGACCTTCAGATCCCAGTTCTGCTCTCCCCCAACAGCCCCTGGATTGCCTGTCTGGTTGCACTGAGCATTTTATCCTGGATGTTCACGTGGCTGTGGACTTGTTCCTTGATTGACAGCATCCCCTCTTGCCACAATCACCTCTTCTCATAAAACCATTTAATTCTGCTCCTTAAATTCTGAATCTGGGGAGGGAAGATAAAACTTGAAGGATGGGAGTGGGGACTCGAAGATCCCTGGAGACAAGAATGTTTCATTCTCTCTTCACAGAAGTAAAATGTAGAAAAACTGTTCTTCTGTTTCTTCTGGGCATTTCATATATGACTGGGTGGATTAATTTGTTTTCCAACCCAAGCAGCTTTGTTATCCAATTTAGCATAAATTCCTATGTGTATTGGGAGAAAACAGCTATACTCCAATGGATTTTCTCAAAATGCCTCAGAAAACCTCCAAGTAAATTCCACAGAAATGTCGAAAATTTTTTAACAAGGCTAGAAATGACTTAATAATCAGAAGTAAATATTATGAATGCTTGTCAGTCATGTCTTGCAGGAAAATTAACTAGACAATCAGATTTTAACTACTCCTTTTTCTTATGAACAATAGAACAATCTGAAATATTGAAATCTTACTACCCCAGAAGAGTTGACCCCAAGCTTCTGGTTAAATTACTGTCTGTGCTGGACTTCCTGAGCAGCCAGAAGTCCACAAGAAAGCTGTATAGAAACCCTGCAAATCAGTTGATCCTACCTTGGTATGTTTTCTTGTCCTGGCAATCACAGAGAATGTTTGAAAATGGAAGAGATATAATTTAATTTTATTTTTTTTTTACAATAACAGGACAAAAGGGAAACTATTTGGAAGAAAACAAACAAGAAAAACATCTACACCTCAAGGAAGTTTTTTTTTTCAGGGGTCTGCATGAGAAACCTGCTCCCAGGAAGTTGGATGTCTCAGAGGACTTTTTTCAAGACAAGGGAAAGAACACCAGGTAAAGGCTACAGATGCTTTGTAACTTCTCATGCACTGGCACACGTGAAAAAGCCCTGGAGGCTGCCTAGCTATCTTGGGAAGCATCTAACCTTTACTACTCTGAAAAGTGATCCTTCTAGGGTCCCTTAAACCAGAGAACTGGAGGATTATGCCCAGTGCAGTGAAGTTCTGCTGGCTGCTGGTCGATCGTTGGGCAGCCAGAAGGACTCTGCCATGAGGAGGAGGAGGAGGAGGGAGGAACATGATGCTATTTCATAAAGCTTCCCCATAATCCATCATGAAAATTAGTGGATCATGAGGGATATCAGTTAATTTAACTAGAGTTCAGCTGAGGTTGTTTTTCCTAGAGAAGAATTTTTACAGCATCCATTAGGGATTTTTTAATTATTTTCAGCGGAGGAGATCACGGAGGTTCCCGTTCCCTTCTCAAGAGCCAGCAAAACAAACAAACAGCAAAATTCACTTGGCCTCAAACAATTTGCAAACTAAAACAAGTGCAGAAATCAGCAAACACATTCAGCAAACAGGCTGGGGAAGCATAAAGTAACAGCCAGACAGTTATGAGCAGCATGAGATTATTATGATCAACAATCTGAATTATTATTGTACATCCCTAAGTAGCCTATTCTGGCAGCCCCATAATGTATGTAACACACTGTACCTTCTGCTGCCCCATATCTTTATAATTGGTTGCCAGTAATTCCTGTTTTCATCACAGTATTCTGTGCATTTTTGATTGTTTCTTCTGCTGAATGCAGGCAACAGATAAAATTTACATTCACAGCACTTGCAATTGCCTGGCTTCTGCAGAATTTTTTAATTCCAGCGGTTGAAAAATAATCTTGATTTAAGTTTAAAATAAGTAAGATACAATTAAAATAATTTAATTGACCATCAAAAAGCTTAACTTCAAAGGAATTAAAACCCTCTCTAAGATATATTGTCACAGCACAGTTCATTTGCTATAATTTGAGCACTTTTATCAACAGAGAATCTTACCAAAGGCTTCATGGACATGAGAGATGATTAAAAATAGAAGATCAAAGCACGCAAACAAATCCTGTTAACAAACTAGTGAACGGGGATTGTTTTATAACTAAATATGCAGCCAACTCAAACAAATATTTGGAAACACTGAAGAGGGATCCCATTGTAGCTTTTGGCAGGGTGTGCCTTATATGTTATGAAGACATTTTTGTCCTGTTGCCATTGCTCTAACCAGAAGCCACATGTGTGGACCATCACTGCACTTCCCTTCTCTCCCACCAGCATTTTCCTTTCCCAGTGCTCTGCTTTAAGGCAATCAGGAGCTAAATTCAATAAAGAAGCAGCGAGTTTCTTTAAAAATATGGCATTAAAGCCTTCAGCTCAGCATCAGTACATGGAGTGCCTGCTGGGAAGAGGGACAACTTGATCAACTCCATATCCCACAGTGGAGTACCAGTCATCTGGGGGGTTTAACAAAGTTTCTCATGCCTTCCAGAAAAGTTTCAAGATGCAGAATTTGCACTGTAGGGTTTTGTAAATCCTTTTGCTGCTAATGGTACTACTATTAAAGAAACATTTTGAGGTAGCATGTGAAGGCTGTGACTAATTTGCCTTTGCCCATGGTTAAGCAATACAAACTGCTTCCCCGGACTCAAAATAATAGACTGAAATATTCCCATTTCCTGCAGATGAGTGAAAATAAACAGATCCGATCTGAGTTGAAAGAATGTAAGTAGAACAGGCCTTCATTTGTAGGGGAAAATAAACTTTGCTGATCCCGTAGGCCTGGAACTATAAACAGCATCTTCTTTCTCCCAGGGCAGTGTATAATGTGAATGCATGGTTTGAACATCCTCAAAATAAACAGCTAATCACCCTTTCTGGCCTAATTAGGTTATGCTCTGGCCACTGGCTCTAGGTCTGATGCGAGTGGCATCGAGGGAAGCCCTGCTCCTCTCTCCCAAGAAAGGGCCTGTCCGACTCTCTCTTTGTTAGTTAACATTTCCTGCTTGAGGATATCCAGCTCAGGCATCTTCCTTGAAAGCCTGGCAGATCCAAAGGCAAGAATATTCTCATCACTTTCTGCCAAGAACAAGGGTAACCTATTCCTCCTCTGTCTGCTCATTGCACAGTTGCAAGGGGATGATGAGCAAATAATATTTTTTATTCTTTTAAATTTTTTTTCTAGATTTGGACTGTCAGTGTGTATCACCAAGTTGTAACTGGTTAGATTTTTTGCATGGACATTTAATTCTCTCTTTGCAGAAAGGTGATTTATCCTCAGTACAGGTGTGAGTGTCCAGTGCAAATGGTAACTAAACAATTCATAGGGATTGCATGGGGCCACTGTTATTATTACTACAGTATTGCAGACAAGGGGCTGGAGCACAGATGAGTTGTAAGGCCTGCCCAAGCTGACACTTTGCAAGGAAAACCAAGAGCTCAGAAGTTGCTGACTGAAGCTCACAGGTTGGGTCCTGCACTGCTGAGTCCTTAATGGGGCTGCTGTGAGTGCTGGTGCACGTCAGGTGCTGCCTGTGATTAGTAGCAAACAGAATTAATGCAGGGAGAAATCAGGAGCAAAAGCCAAGTGGACTTCTAGGCTCTGGTTTATCAAAGCTTTCTGGGCTGCAGCATAGGGCCTGTAAGAGGAGAAAGATCTGACCAGATTCAGAGCATTTCCATATTTGTACTTTTCTAGATTCTCTGAGTGAACGCTTAGATCTTGAAATATGTTCCCATTTTTCATTGGTCTTTTAAAGTAGTTGTTCTTCTGTATCAAACCCAGACCATCCTACCTTTAATCCCCCTTTCAAAGTTTCTTTTCATCTTTAGAACAGCTAAAGGTGCTCTGAGGACTGTTTAAGCTGTAATTCTCGAGGTGCTAATTTCCTCTCTTCTCCTTTCTGACAAGACTCGCAGTGGGGCTGGAGCAGAGCTGCTGAGGCTGCCAGCAGGGCCCATCCTTCCCAAGCTGCCCATAGGTGGGTAGCAGCCTGGCCATGGCCAGTTTCCTTTCTTCTTGGCCCCATTTCAGTGTCCAGTGAGTGCAGGAAGCAGTTACTGCATCCAGTGCTGGTTCTAAAGGCACAGGCCCTTTTCTAGTGCCCTTTCTCCAAACTGAGAAGTGCTTGGCACAAACCCTAGAACTGAACTTCTGCTCCTTTGAGCCTCTCACATCTATATCTTCTCACAGTTTATCTTGCCTGTGGCTTCCTTTTAGGAAGTGCAAACCAAGGAAGATAAAAACAGCTGAGCAAAGGCATTTCTGAGCCACAGGCACTGAATTCTCTGAGATGGCCAGGTGAGACACTGCTGCTGTCCTGGCACTCCCAAAATGCATTTCCCTATTTCCACCAAGGAGCTGTGCCTCCACTTACAGCTGGAACCTGCTGCAGGACACTGTTTGTGTCTGAGGCAGTGGTGGAAAGGCAGATGAGGCCGTGACAAGCCCATGGTGAGGGCTCTGACAGGAGGGGACACGTGTGCTCAGCGCAGAAGAAACAAGGATGCAGCAGCACCAGGAGTGTTCACAGTTTAATAGAGATATTTCACACTGTCACTGCATCTTCACAGAGGCTCAGCTCCCAGTTTAGGTATCTGAGCAAGTGACAGACTGCATGGAGGGGCTGTGACAGGGAGGTCTCTCCCCTTGAGCCACGCTCNACAGAAAGTAACAAAACCGAGGAGACAGAGCAATCACTGATCTTTGCTCGAGAAAAGGCCTTGCAACAGCTTTATTTTGGTTACAGAGTTGGCCAAGAGGGGCTAGGTGAAGAACCTGCTGGTTGTTTGATTTTGACAGGGAAGCAGCACTTTTGCAGTCCTCGTAAATAAATGTATTTGACCCAAAGAAACATCTTCTGTAGACAGTTTCTCCCTTGGGTAGAAAGTTCTCGTCAAGACCTGGATTTTGCCTGGTCCTATGATTTATACGTGGAGTATGATACTGTAAAGTCAGTTCCCTGCTTTCTCTGAAATGCAGCTCCAAGTCTGTTGAGCTGAAATCAGTCCTTTTTTGTTTTACTGAGCAGGAATAATGATACATACATTAAGGACTGCGAGGCACTGTGGTAACTGGGGCCAATTAGCTGCTACCCGAGGGCAGTAGCTCCCAGATGTGGGATATCAGACAACTGCAAACCTACAGAACTGCTAACAGATCACTCATTATTCTCCTCCAGAGACTTTTAATTGGGGGATTAACACACGGTATTTTTAGTGAGTGTCCTCAGAACATTTATCTTCTTCTATGGCATGTCAGTCCCTCAGGGAGAACTATTTGGGAAGCAACCATTGCTAGAGGTGACAGGGAGGAGTTATCTCCTCCTAAATCCCTGTTGACATGAGTGGCTGATGCAGACAGTAGGCAAAAGATAGGCTTGCCTTAGCTACATTCCCAAACATGTGAATAACACTGAATAAATGCAGCAATCTCAGGTACCTTCTGGGCTGCTGACTCCAGCCTCCTGCCAGTGGTTTCCAAACTGAACTTGGCTACAAACCTCTGCTACAGAGAAGACTAAAGCAAATGACATGCTGGAGAATTCAGAATGGTCCTTAATGTGAAACATGCTGGAAGAGTCAGGCAGTTTTGTCTGTCAGAGCAGACACAGTTCAGCTGGGAAAGTCTGGGTAGTGGCCAAGAAACCTGAAGGTGGGGGAAGACGACTTCTCTGTGTTACGTCTTACCTGATCAGCACCATTTAAAACCAGTAGGGACAAGTTTCTAGGTGTTGCTGGGAAAAAGGAATTTCTCAGGGCTGCTCTCCTTTCAGCTTCCTAACCCCTTTCCTGTAAAAGTTAGACCCTTCTGACCTGACTGTAGTGGTGAAATGTCTGGTGCACTGTAATTCTTGGCCCACCTGGAAAGAAAGCAGGAAGGAGCCTTAGTAGGCAGTGCATGCCTATATTTACTTACAATATTTTCTCTGGGTTTTAAGTGCTGAATTATTAGTGTTATGCTAATAAAATCCACTTAAGCTCACAGAACAGTCTTTCATTTAAAGAGAAGTTATTCTGGCAATTTGCCAGCAGGCTAGCAGGATATTAATCAGACAATACCTAGGGACCAACACAACTATATTGCTTTTAATCTTTTGACCAGCAAGGAAAACAGGAAGAAATCCATTTCCCTCCTTTCTTTGCTCAATGGGATAACCAGCTGGTACAGATGAGCTGCAGCTCAGCTAAATTTGGGAGTAAATATTTGGGTTTTAGTGGGTAAATGGGAGAGCAGTGCTACTTTAATGCAGCCAGGTGCCATTCACAGTCACAGTGGGGCCCTGCAGGGCTTTGCCTCCTGGAGTCACATATTAATAACAGAATGTCACCTTGCATTGGAGAAGTCCAGAGCTTTGCTCAGATATGCCTGGAAAGGAAAAGTGTGTTTGACTGTGCCAGACAGTCCTTAAAGGCGATGATGGGGGTTGTTCAGGGCCAGATTTTCAGCCTCTACACTGAGTGTGAGGGTGCAGCCCCAGGGAGGAGAGGAAGAGGCTTCCAAAGCAGGGGCTCCACTGGGCTCCCAGCAGGGACCAACCATGGCAGGGGCCTTGGCACTGCAATTGAGGGGTCTATTTTGTTTGTCTCCAGATACCAACACATGAAGTAGAGCAAGAAATGTGTTGTATTTCCATGTCCTCACAGGACTACCCTTTAAAGACGGTGGAGATGCCCTCCCTGAGGCTGCAGCCAGTCCTGCTCTGTGTGTGTCCTGTAGAAACCTCTGGGGACTCTTTGGTGGGGTTTAGGCCTGAGCTTGTCTTGCTTTATTTCTATGTTCTCAGATGAAGAAGAAAAATTTCACCCATATCTTCAAGACAGATTCTGTATTTTTTACACAGACCCTTCTGACCAGCAGCAGAAGGCTGGAGAGTGAAAGCATTTTAACTTCCTGGGGCACTTACATGGAGAAAAGTGAAGCAGTTCTCCTGCCTGAGAGCCCTGCTCTGAGACTCCTGGTGGGGAGAACACATCCCAGGGATGCTCCTTTGCTTCCCACAGGGACATAGCCCATCAAATCAGCACTGCCAACTTGCTGCAAAAAATTAGGCTGAGGTCCAGAGCAAACTAGTCCTACTGCAGCCCTGAAAAAAACCAGCAAACCATCTAAAAAGAAAAAGCATCATGAAAAGTGTTCTTTTTGCTAGCTTCATCCAGAGAGGAAAAAAATCTTTGAGGAATTTTCTGGCACGTGGCTCCTGTTAGGTTTCAGCCAGCAGAGCTGTTTCAGAAGCACTGCAATGTAATTTCAGCAATAATTGATCAACAGAAACAGAGGCAGCGAGGGTCTTCTGTTGCATGGAAGTCCTGGGTGAAAATTATACATTGTGTCTAAGAACACAGATTTAACAAATGTGAATCTGGAGAGCTGAATTCCTGGAATCTGGCTCTGCCCTGAATGATGGAAAATTGGAGCCATTGCTGGATGGAGGATGGCACTTTCCAATTCCAGTTTCAGTCAACTGACTCAAACTCATCTGTAAACCTTTGGCACTGCTGATGAAAAAATTTAATTTCCCACCATTTTTAAAATTTATTGCTCAGAATGCCTAAGTCCTGAATTAGACATAGAGCTTTTGGTGTAAGCCAACATAATCCTTTTACCACGGAACCATTCTGTTATACAGTATTTTGACCGCTCTGTGAGTGTGTGAAATTGTTGTCTAAAATGCATTTTTTAATGCTGGTATTTCCCTGTTTTGGACAAATCTGTTAAAAATTCTAAAAGGAAATTATGCAAAGTAAAGCAACTTACTCTTTAGTCCCTTGGGTGGGAACTGTTTGAGTTCTGCATAGTTTCAAAGTGCTTTTGAAAGAACTGAAATGATTCAGTGTCATGCTACAATGGTGTAATTTTTTTAAGGGCTAGTTAAATTATTTTCATGGGACAAAGAAGTCCCTTTCACAGTGCTATATTTGCAAAAAAACACAAAAAAAGTGTGCTCAGTTCTGCTGGGATTGTGGAATCATGCTGTTCTCATTGAGCTGAGCTCTCAAGTCTGCTGAGGAGATTCCTGTTGCCTTTCAGTCTTTGGACCAGTCCATATATGAAAAAATTACTTTATCCCTGCCTCTTGTAGGAAATGCATTGAGAAGTCTGTGTGAGGGAACCTGGAGCCATTCTGCTGGTAGTTGTGGCTATACTCTTCTGGGAAGAAAAGTTCCTGTTCTATGCTATCTCCTAAGAGCAAAAATCCTTAAAAGGCCCTCCATGTGATCTGCTTATACAGTAGTTTTCTTCTCCTGAATGAAGCCAGGAAAGAGTTTCCTGTTACATTTCAGGGAAGTTAAGTGATGTGCAGAGCAGATATGTCAAACAACAGGGTTCTAGTGTGTAGAAACCAAGTCAACATTAATAAAAGTTTGCTGTCTTTCTAAAATGATCTTATACATTACAGTGTCAAATGCTTTAGGACTTATAATGCAAGAAGACAGGATGAATCCAAGGCAATGAAATGAAACTAATTAAAATGTCAGATGACACAAGTTTGGGTTGTTTGAAACAGACCTTTGTGCAAGTTAGTGAGATCTTCATTAGAGGGCCACAAACTTAACTTTTTAATAAGAAATAGTCTTAATAATTTTTTACATCAAGTCTGGCCTCTGCTGCCTACAAATTTGGATTGATATATCAAAGTACATATTGCCTTTAATGTTCCTGTCAAACCTGAGCTGTGATGCATGAAGTTATTCCCTACTTGGAGGGAAGATTCTGTGAAACTTAGCTAATAAAAACGTGACACAGCCAGTGACTGATGTCTGTTCTCTCAGGGTGGGTTAGCGTGGGACAAACACTGCATACACATTCTCTTCTTGACACTGAAAAATGAGATACATCTAGTAAAAAAACATAATATATGCTCTAATGGTCTTGCAGTGACCTTCTCTTTCTGCCTCCTCACACACCTTTCTCACCTCTCTGCTTCCCTCTCTTCTGTAGGCTCTGAGCCTACAATTTATCCTGCAGTCAAGTCTCTGCTGCCTCTGAACGCCTGTGCACAGGCCCTGGCAGGCTCTGGGCTTCCTCTCGGGGAGATCCCAGGCTGCTTTTTGCCAGCTTGGACCATGAGCAGACAAAGAAAAAAGGCTTTTCCTGGTAAAATAAAGATACACTTAAAAAAATCGAGGCATACCTCCGCAGCCAATCCAAACCCCGGTTCTAGCAACCTGGTAATTTGTCAGTGCCAGGCGTCAGCCCACTATTAGTCTTTTTCTGGATGGAGATGACAGAGCTCTGTTGACAAGCCTAGGGCTTATTTCGGGAGCTGGCACCTGGCTCCTGGCACGTCCCCCTGACGCCGGTGTCACCCTCCTCAGAGCCGCCTTCGGCTGCGCGGAGCCCGGAGCTGCAGCGGGCCCGCCATTCCAGCCTGCCCGGGCGGGAGTCTCGCCCTTCCTTCCCACCGGGACATGTCCCTGCTGTCCCCGGGGCTGCCTACCGCCGAGCAGGGCTGGCAGGACGGGCGTCCCAGGGAGCACGAGGCTTCTCCCCCTTCCCCAGAGGGGCTGGAAGGTGCTTTGGCCTCTCTCTCTCTCTCTCAGCCTCGCCGTCCTCCCGCGTCTCCCCGTTGCTCTCCCCTGAGCTCCCCTCATCCTTCCCCTCTGCTCTCCCCTGAGCTCCCCTCATCCTTCCCCTCTGCTCTCCCCTGAGCTCCCCTCATCCTTCCCCTCTGCTGTCTCCTGAGCTTCCCTCATCATTCCCCTCTGCTGTCCCCTGAGTTCCCCTCATCCTTGCCCGCTACTCTCCCCTGAACTCTCCCCTCTTCCTCGCTCGGCGACGTCCCCTGAGCTCTCCCCTCGTCCTTGCCCGTGCTGTCCCCTGAGCTCCCCTTGTCCTTGCCCGTGCTGTCCCCTGAGCTCTCCCCTCGTCCTTGCCCGTGCTGTCCCCTGAGCTCTCCCCTTGTCCTTGCCCGTGCTGTCCCCTGAGCTCCCCTCGTCCTTGCCCGGTGCCACAGTCAGGGCCGCTGGATGGGAGTCTGCTCCATCTGTTCCTACAAAAGGCCCCGGCATCTGATCCGGAGCCTCCCGGCTCCCACTGCAAGAAAATATTTAGCATTTTAATATCATTTTTTCACATTTTTAGAAGTAATTTATGTGTGAACATACACAGTGCTTAGTAATCATTTCTCAGATGAATGTGGAATTTTTCTAAAATTAAACTATCATTCTTTTCACTTCACACTTGGCTGTCATATCTTTCTTAATGCAAATCAGTCATTGACTAGAGACACCTACTGTAAGAAGCTATTTTAGCTGTCTGATCGGTTATAAATTGATTTTAGAAGTGAAGACCATTTTGGGGAGATAAGATGGGATTGGTAGGGAATGGAAAAAATAATTCAAAGGGGAAGTTTTTATTTGAATGTAAGTGACTATTTACCTCTCTGTCAGAGCAAAGGCTGTAATCCAGGGGTCCTATCTCTCTTTCCTCCTGCTTTAACTCTTAGACCACAAATCCTTCACCCGCCTTGGCCCTATACAATGCAGAGCCCTTGAGGACCAGAGACAGGTGCCCCAAGGAAAAAATATTTTCCCTTTCAGTCTCCATTTGATACAGGGAACATTATCTCTGAAGGGGCCAGGCTACTCTTCTGCTCTGAAGCAAGTCCCTTAGCGCAGGAATGAAAAGGAATCCATTATGGTTAGTTTCAGAGAAACCTCTCTTCCCCGCAGTATTTCCTCCTGCTATGCTTCAAGTGCTCTTCAGAGGGAATATTCACATTTTCCAGGCAAAGAAAATGGCTTTGCTATCACAGTAGTGGTCTGCACAAAGCGAGAGCAAAGCAAAGCAAGTTCACTGGATGCACTTGGGAAGTTGGGAAAGATGAGAACTGTTTTCTGGTTTTCTTTTTTTCTGCTCTTTACTCTTCAGGGCCAGCTCTGATGTTGTCTACTGGGGCTTGAACAAGGAACTTAATTTTTAAGGCATGACTTTTCTGTTTGCATTTTTTTTTTAAATTTTCTGTTACTTGCACTGCCAGTTCTTTGTATGTAATTAAAAGTATGCAAACAGTGGCTGAGTTTTTAAATTAATTCAGTTTGAGTGAACGTGCTTACCAACTTCAAGGTTTGCATGCTGTGCCTATAGGAACAATTGTAATCCTGGCAGGAGTTTTGGGAGTCAGTTTTGAAACCACAAAAATAAACATAGAAAGCAACTTCTACTACCTCCAAGTACTTCTGTGCTTTCCAGGTTTGTTAAACCATTTCTTTTCTACCCCTAGCAAATTACAGCTGTGCAACACTATTCAGGTTTTGATTACTTATGATCAATCCACCTTGTCAAAGCTTCTGAATACTGTTAGTCAAATGTATTTGAATAAACAAATGCATGTAACAGTTGCAGCAGGTTTATAGATATTCATAGAGCAGAAAAACAACCTAATAAATCACATCAGTTACAAATTGCTTGTTCCTTGCAGAGCTCTTATTGTCCCCTGAATGCTTGTAATTGAGAGCTCAAAGGTGAACATTCTTACTTTTGTAAGTTTTAAGGAAGCATGCTTTTTTAATGCCTGGACTTGTGGTTTCTCAGATGTGTACAGGATTTTCTAACATGCTCCATTTAATACAAAATTCAGGGCAGTTATAATCCTCCTCTACTCCTGAGCTGGAAGCAGAGTCCTGGATCAGATTGCAGTTCTGGAGTGAGGCCAGTTGCTGAAAGAAGAGATTCTTCTGCCCCTCACCTTCCATGTATTAAAAGATACCCCTTGCTGGCTTCCAAGGAAGCTCCCAGGGAGCCCAGAGCTGCAGATGCAGCAGTGGGAAGGTGTGATGCCTTTGGCAGGGATGTGTGACATCGCCCAGAGCCACCCCGTCCCACCACCCTGAAAAGGGAAAGCACTTCCCAGTTCCTTCTGACAGCTCTTCACATCAGCTGAGCTCAAAGCCTTCTGCCATCTGTTTGCATCTTGGTTGCAACCTATCAGAGTCTGGTTTATTAAGAATTCAGCACCGGTGCCCCAGCTACAAGTGAATGCAAGGACAGAACTTTGCTATAGTGGCACAGGAGCAGCTGCAGCAGGGCAGCCTGAGGGGCCATGTCCCCACTGTCCTGTTTGGTACCAACCACCTGTGGGGTGAGGAGGGCTGGTCCTGCTGGTGCCCTGTCAGGAGACAGATGTGCCACTGCAGCCAGAGCTGGAAGGCCAGCCTCAGTCCCTGGCTGTGCAGTGCTCTGTGCAGCAGGAGCCGAATCACCACTGCAACCCAGACCCTTGGGACACAGCGTGGTCCACCTGGAATCGGCTGTGCCACTCCCAGACTTCCCATCAGACTGTCTGACAGGCAAGTTCTGACTGTCCCATGGGTGCCCTGTGGGCAGTGCAATACTGCAAAGCACCTGAGCTCTCATGTGTGTCTTCCATAATCCACAGGGAAAAAACAAACAGAACCAGCTCTTGTGTGCTGCCATATGCCCTTGTGTGGCCACCTCTGCTTCAGGATCTTGCTCCTTCTGTCTTGGGAGAGCACGAATTGCACAGGCAGTGACTGTGCTCCTTGTGACCTGGAGCTGTGACAACCTCCTGTGTGGAGCTCTGCCAGCCCCCCTGCCTGCAGCCCCCTGTGCCTGTGGGGTGGTGTGAGCTGGTGGTTGGGAACGGGCGGGTGTCGGTCCTCAGGTCACAGGTGGCACCGTGCTCTGCCCGACCTCTGCCTCTGTGCCATGGATTTATTCTTGGCTGATCCTTTGGAGATCAGGACGTTCATGTGATTGCAGGGATGGGTCTGCAGCTCCAGTCTCGTTGCTGCAGTCAGACACTCACTCACACACACACACACACACACACACACACACAACATGGTCCCTCACCCAGGACAGCAGTTAGAAATGCAATTGAAGAAGAAAATCAGAGCAGGACCAAACAAGCATGATGACCAGCAGCCTGTTCACATGCAACTGGCTTTTTTTTATCCACTTGTCTCTTTATTTTCCATGCTTGTTCCTTTGCAAGCAACCTTCACCCTCCTATTCTTGCCTTTGGTCATTACCCTCACAATCCTGCAAGTCTCACACATTCCCACTAACTCCTTTAAGACATCCTGCAGTAAATTTTACACCATTTCCCAAATGCCCACCCCACAATGAGTCCTGAACACCTGGAGGCAATAACCCTGTTCAGTCTGCAAGGCTGTCTGGTGACAGCAGCTCCTGCAGACTCCTCTGACACCCAAACCACAGTCAGGCTGTCGTGTGTTGAGGTCCCTGGGAGTACCCAGGACCTGGTGCTACAGGGCTTCCTCTGCTTGATACTGTGCTTGTGGTCATTGGCCCTTCATCACATCAGCTAACAGCTCCCACCAGTGTAAATGTGACTGGCTCTCAGAAGAGTAATCCCTAAATTTACACCATTGTCAGCAGATCTGAAGTTTGACCCTCAGAAATCCTGTGACTCCTGAGTCTTCTGTGCTCATTGAACAGACTTCGACATCTTCAGCCACTACAGTTTTTACAGTCACAGGTGGAAAAAGTCATCTCCCAAAGCACATTTACTGCTGCTTTTTAGGAAGTCACATTATGAGGTTAATGAGGAATGTGAACAGCATTTAAACACTGAACAGACTGGGCCATCGTGTGCCTCATTCTGTAACAGGAGAGGAGAGGAAGGCAGCTTCTCCCATCGACTTCTCAGTGAGGCGTTGTGCTGTTACTTCATTCTGAGCCAGAACAGTTTGTGTGAGAATGCTGTAGCCTTCAGGAGGTGACTGGGAGAATACATTGTAAGTGGAGTTGTTTTTGTGTTTCTCTTTCAAAGATTGTATACAGAAAATTTCTATGCAGAAACCCTGCAATTTATTGCTGTAAGATGTAAACAGGGGACACTCAACATCAGAGACAACCTGCAGGGTTAGGGATGGGATGGTCCTCCCAGGTCACAGACCAGCAGAGCACCCCAGGGATGTAATGCAGGCAGGAGAGGACTTGGCAAAGACATAAATTTGTCATCATATTAAAAGCAATCCAGCAATAAATCACCATAGTGCAGACCACCTGCCCCCTGCCATCTCCTCTGGAATAGGCAGGGATGTTGGGTACCAGCAGCTCTGGAAATACTGGATCTGCCAATATGAATGTTTCTGATTAAACTCTGTGCAAAGGCCATGTGCATAACCTCACAGGATACACAAAAACATTCCTGGGGTGATGACTTCAAAACCATTTGCAGTCTTTTGTTTACTACTGGCAAACATTTCCAGAGACATGTTTGTGAGGAGTATGTGTAGAATTTAGCACCATAGCTTGGGGCTTTATCCAGCAGCTGCTGAAGGGATGGCATGATACCTGTGTGGCCAGGCTTGACAGAGATGAAGCACTTCTTCAGATTAGTGTGGAATTAATTCCTTTCTTGGCTACAGAACAGTTATATTTGATGTCACCTACTTGGAAGTGATGCTTGAATGGATCAACAATGTTTTTGATAATATCTGCCAAGACCATTTTGACTGAGTCTTTTACTCATGTTTACTCATTTTTATAAATCATGCATCAGTTTAGAGTATAATGCAGGTAACAAAAAGGTGTTGAAAACCAAAACCCAATAGTGTTTTGCATTTCTTACATTCATTTCATAGACTTTATATTGGATTGAATGGAGTTGTCTGGAGAAGCAGGCCAGATGTGATTTTAACACTCCATCACTACTTTGATTACCTGGACTCTTTTGTATAATCAACTATTTTGGAAGACAGATTGACTCGTTAGCCAGTCAGTTACCAAGGCCATTTTAAAAATGACTGGTGGTATCAGGAGCACAGAGGCTGGTGAGGAAGCCCTTGGTGCAGCCAGTGCAATCACAGTCTGTGGCTGCAGATTTGGGCTGCAAGGCTCAGTAGTGGAGAAAAGTTGAATCACTCCTGGCTTGATTCTTTTTCAAAGACAGAGGAAAATGCATTTGGAAGATAAAAGAGGTGAAGTTACTCTCTGGAGCTCAGGCACACATCTCTGCTCCCAGCCAAGCAGCAATCACCGTGACAAACTCAACTTCCCAAACTTTGCCTTGAGGAGGCAGGTGAGAAAATTGTTGTGCTTGTCCTGCAGCTCTGGGATGGTGGATTAAAACAGTTATGGTGGCTGCTGAAAACAGGGATCTTTTTTGGAGTTCAGCAGATCTGTTTCTTACCAGTGCACTGGAAAGCCAGAATGTAGACCTGGGAATAATTCACGTAAAATAATAAAATATATTTTGGCTTGGTACTCGCCCATAGCAAACCACTGGCTGTCTGTGTGCCTTTTAGAGAGGCAACACTGATATTTTTGAAGACAGAGGAATTCTGGGAATTTAAAACCTATGCAAAGGGATTATATTTAATAGAATTTTGCTGATCTAGAGCAAACACAGGAGCTTTTGCCACAGCTTTCAAAATCTGCAGGGATTCTTGAGTCATCTGTGCACCCCTGAAACTGCACCAGCAGATACCAACGACTGCTGTTTGCAACTCTGCTGTGACAAATGGGGTGAAACAGGCTCTGATTATCCTCTGCCACATGAGGCATATTTACTGCAGCTTGCACTGATAATGCTCTACCAAGCACGGGGTTGGAAATGGTCCTTGCAACAGGTGGGCTGCTCTCACCTATCTTAACACTGAATGGTGGAAAAATGATGCCAGAGAGAATTGCAGTCAGGGAATGCCTGGGCTGCAGCATCCACAGCTACTGTGACTCTCAACAAATACAGGTGCACCCTTGGCTGCCAAGGCAAGGACTTTTTGTACCTTCATCATGAACTGAAGTGAAAAAAAAATACAGAAGCTGCAAACCAGAGAATGCAATTGAAATACAAATGATGAAGAGTGAGATGGAGCTCAGAATAACTTCACAAGATGTAGAAGGAAAAAAAGAGAGTGGAAATTAAATATGTGGGAGGTTTTTGTATATGTAAGCAATGAATTTTATGTGGTACTCATGTCTTTTAAAAACTTCTTTTGAACTATACATTTGAAAACTACAAAAAAAAAATCAAATGAAGGGCTGCTGCCATTAGGTATATTCCCACCATGAGTAAGCCATCACTTAGGAGAGGTTATATCTAGGTAAAATCTACTAAGAAACTTGCCAACAAAACACACCTTTATCATTTTTCATGACAACCAGTGACAATGGCTAAAGTTTCTCACTTTGCTTCTCGACAAAATAGTGCATCCTTTCTGCCATCTGCCAAAGTTGAATTTGCTGGCCTTTGAGGGAGGCCTGAACATGTGCTCTTTGGCCTTTAGGGTTTTTTGTGGTGGGCCTGTTTGAAGGTTTTGATGTGTATTTTTGTCGTTGGAGTTGTGTTTTTTGCCTTATTTTTGCTAAGCTGTTTCACGACATTTTTGTTATAATTCACTGCAAATATGCCCACATTATATATAATTGGCATATGTGAAATAGATGCAGAGTTACTAAAAGTAACAGAAATGTCAACAGCAACTGTGTAAAAAGACAGCTACTACTGATTTACACTTCTAAAGAGTAACTGCATTTCCCAAATAATTAGCCAAATAAAATTGTAGCTGTACCTAGAAATATTTTTAAATATAAATTTTATCTGTAGACTTCCCTGTTACCAGATGAAATACTGCAACATAGAATTTTATTAGAATTCTCTAACAGTGAATCTACAGGTTGAATCCTGTTGTTACATTCTATTTTATTGAACAGTAAAATGATGAACAGTGCAAGTAATGCTGGATAGAGCAATATTCCTTTATTTAATTTTGCAATTTGAAGTTAAGAACATTTTGGTTAATGGAAAGTGAAGATAGTGTTAAGGAGGTTGTTTTTCATTGGTGATTTATACAGCAAAGGGATTGTATTGTAAAGGACTGAGTTGGAAAAACTGACATGTTTAGTCTCCTTAACTCTCAGGCACTGGAGAATTGCCCCTGGTTCTAGTTGAATAATACATATTGGCTGATATAAACAAGGTACAAACTGTGTCTACATTCATTTAGGACTCCCAGGTAGGAAAATTTGAGTAGGTTTTCAATGAAGAGTCTATTATCCCTTGGTAACCGAGAATATTACATTGAAAACTATAGCATCTAAAATGAGCAATCTTAAATCTAGCCAGTGCTGGCTGACAATGCCATATTCAACTTGTTGAGCTAATCATTGCCTTTAATTAGCAGAAATCTTTTTGTAATGGTAGCCATTTCTCAGATGCTCTAGTGAGGTGTTTGCCTAGTAGTGATGAAAATGTATCAAATTCCTGTCAGTGATATGGTGATGTTTTATTGCTAAAAACCAAGAATAATTAAAAAAAACCCAAACTCAACCTTATTTGCTGGTTGTGTTATTTCATCATTTCTACTCATCGAGTACTCTGCAGATTCCCTGGGACAAAGACTTTATATTTGTAATCTGCTGTTCAGACCAATGGGACCATGTAGTCCATAAACAATAACAGAATGCCAGTTAATTTCAGATTATAGGCTGAATAAGAAATTCAGTCTGCAGTTTTGCTTTCTAGGCACAGTTATCTGAGATTTTATGTGGTGATTATCATTAGAGCAGCAAAAATTTTCATGTGATCTCATGCCAGCAAAATATCCACAATCAGTCTAAACTAAATGCCTGTGAGGACTTGCTGGATCTTTCATTTATTAATGTAAGTAAATGCTGTTGTTTTATTCTGACAAACTTAATCGGCATATTAATCCAAAAACTAAAAAAAAATGTTCTTTTCCCTAAAATCTTACATGAAAGAATAAGTGCTTACTAGGATGCATCAGCAACACATATTATCTAGCATGGAGACAGTGCTGTTTTATCCGAAAATAAAGGCACATGGTGTAATAGTAACTTCATCTACTTCCAAAACATATAAATATAAAGGATAGTGAAAGTCTGAAGATAAAGAGAGCTGCTGAAGCTCAGAATGCCAGAACTTCAGTGCTGAAAGAAAAGCAACAGGCTCTTACTCTTCAGGTGTGTCACATGAGGCTGCCTGCCAGAATGAAACCAGTGAAAAGTCATATTTTCAGTACTGTTTTCTAATCTTTATTACTGTTTCAAATACTACTCTCTTTAATTATGGCAACAGCTGTTGGCAGCACTGTACAGTATGTGTCTGCACAATATGTGTTCTCTCACATTTTGTTCTGCAGAGAGTGGGGCTTGGATTTATTTTTATTTAAAGCTAAAGAAAGGATTTTATAGGCTGCTCAGTAACTGAAATCCTTAAAAATTCACCTTAGAAGGCATGAGGAAGACTCACAGTTCAAATGCACCACACAATGTCAAGGGAAGTGTGGATTCCTCCCCCTCTTTCTCTCTTCTAGGTGATGTAGGGATATTTTTCAACAAAGAATTAGTGACAATCCCATGTATTTTATAGCTTGCTCAAACATTAGTCAAACATCTGCCATACAGTAATACTGTGATGTGAACTACCAAAAAAATTGATAGATTTATTGAAGAAACACACAGAAGATTCAAACTTCAGTCTGACCCTGTCTGTTTTCTACCTTCATTGCTCATTTTTTACATGAATATACGTATATTCTATGTGCTCCTAGGCCAAAAACTGAAATGAAATAACAATAATATGGGGATATGGAGTCTGGGCAATATTAAAGAAAAATCCTGTATGCCTGTGAAATCCAGATCCCTTTTTCCAGTCATATCTGTGGAATGCCAAGTGACTTAAAGTTAACATTTAGGCTTTGCTGGCCTGTGTGCTCTTGTCTGAGCATGATGCCATTTCAGCATCATTTTCACTCCTCCCCGCTGACCCTCCTTTGTCCCTTCTGTCTCCCTGTCACCCTCTGTCTTGCTGCCAACAAAAATGTCTAATGATGTGGGAAATGATGTGCACTGGCTGTTTCCATCTGGGTCTGCTCCGTGCCGTGTCTCCCGGTGTGAGCACACGCAGCCGGGCCACCGTGCGCGCAGCAGCGCGAGTGATCTTAGCTGGGTGAAGTCGATCTGTCACCGCCCCTGAGACCACGGCCTCAGCCATTTTTCTCCTTAATCTCACTCCAGCAATTAACTCATCAGCTGCTGGCACCGTGTCTCCTGTCATTCCACCGAGGCTCTGCTGGAAATCAGGAAGCGGGAGGAAAAGCAGAATCAGGCTGCCCCTTTCAGGGAAGGGCTGCCCTGAGCAGGGAGTCTGTCATGCTGTGGGGGCAGAAAGATGCTCTTTGTCACTCTCCAAGCTTGGTTGCTGCACTGGAGCTGGCCAGTGAGCCCAGCCTGCATTTCACCTCCCAGAAGCCCAACTGCAGCAGGAGCCCTGACTGATCTGTCAGTCTTGAGTCACTGCTAAGTCTGAGGTGACCCAAGAAAACTTCAGAACCCGTCTGGGGACTGGCTGGCAGCTGAATGGCAGCCTTGAACATCCTGTTAGCATATAAATGATAGTCTTAGGTGAGCAAAATGATCAATTGGTGTCAAAGTGTCTTTCAGGATATGTTCTCACTTCTTCTGGTGAAAGGCAAGACTTGGAGGTGACACTTCAGTCATGGAAGAAAACACAGGCCTGAGACTGCCCACAGAGACAGATATTGGCTCTCAGAGGAACATGAAATGTATTCTTCCCATCCTCTCAGTTTCCTCCAAGTCAATGAAATTATAATCTGACCCTTTTATTCTGATAACCTTTGAAAAGGAGTCAGGCTCTCTAAAAACCTCTGCTAATGCACCAAAGGAAAAGGAAGCAAGTCATAACACATGTTTTGTATCAAACAGTAAATTCCTCTTGCACACATCTAAAACACAATGGAGGGAACACAGTTCAGCTTTGGAGTGAGCCTGGAGACATGAATCACATATTAGCTCAATATTTGCCCAAAGTGTATAAATCACCAGGATTCAGACAGCTAAACTTTGTTTGTAAGAGTTGCACAAATAAATGTGCATAACTGCAGCCTTGTTTGTCTTAGCTGTGCATTTTGAGGCTTTACCTGTACAACAAGTAATATTTAGTGGTTTTTTCCCTTCTTTTTTGAATAAGGAAATTGTGTAAATAACACAACAGGGAAAGAAATGCTCCACCTCAGAGAGAGCAAAACATCAGCAGCACAACCAAGTCTGACATTCTCATAGATTTGGGTTGGCAACCATGGCAATAATAAGCAACAGATTTATTTCAGGTAAATTTAGCACTAGGCATCAAAAAAAAAAAAGGTGATTGGTGCCATGTAAAGCTGCCTCAAGAAGAGTTTGGTCAGTCTGGTGAAGATCATGTGCAGTTGTGCCAGTCAGTTGACAACTGACTGAAAAGCAGAGTGTGGGGTGGCTAAGCAAGTTTTTGGCTTTGTGGTGCTGGGAGAAGAAGGTGAGGGTTTTCTGTCACCTGTCTGATGCCTTCTGGGGACTTGTGACCCTCTTGGGCACTTCAAAGTGAACCTGAGAATGCAGAGTTCTTCCAGCCATCCCAATTTATCAATCCCAGCTGGCAGGTGGGTAAAGGACAGAGCTTTTCTTCATGGCTTGTCTGAACAGATGAATGCTCTGTGTTGGGTTTGGCAGCCCCACAGCTGGCCAGGTGGCAGACCAACTCTCCTAGTCCCACTGTCTCCTGCCCAAGTGTCAAGGCAGAAAAGAGCAGCAGGGGCATGAAGGAGAAATGAGTGGAGTCACCAGGAAGTCTGGGAAATGTGAAGGCAACTGGAGATAACTGCAAGGCAAAATGTTGCAGGGACATGTGCAGGACTGAGGGGACATGTGGTGAACTTACAATGCTGGAGGGAGAGAGGTGTTGTTTGGGGTTAAAAATGAAAGCTCTGGGACATTGAGCTGCAGGAAGTCAAGGTTCAGTAGTTCTGCTCCTCAGGGAACAACTTGTCTTCAGAGCTTGACAGTACTGCATTGTGGTTAAATGTGTCTGGAAGGATTGGTTTATTGCTATCATGATATATGGATCTCCTCCAGATACTTCTCTCAGAGGTTGTGGAGGGGTTCAGTCAGCAATGGCAGGCTATAAATGGGGGAGGAGAGGGATGTCAAGGCTCACAGCAGGGAGGAAGGAAAGCTAAAATAATAGATATTGATTTGGAGTATGTCTCTTATTATCTCTGAGTGAACAGGAAAATGTTATAATGATGGGATATTTATGTGAACCATAAATTATCCACGTGGAACTCTTCTGCATTGGTGTTGACTAATCAATGACCCATCCTGGGGAGTGGCTGGCCATGCTGCTCATTCAACAGCTGGAATTCATTGTTGTATTTCATTGTGTTCCTGCAGGCTGTACATTTTTATTACTTTATAGCCATTTGTGGGATGCATGCCCTGGACTCTAGGAAATCACTTCTGCCAGGTGGTTTGGGTCAGTGAGACTTGTCCTGACTTTGGTGATCCTTTGATCTGTGCCCTGCTTTAGAGCTTGAAGAGAGCTGAGCAAGCCCTGATGACAACAGGACATTTTACTGAGTTAAAACCTTCCTTGTGGATTTTGACCATACTCTGGGAGGGGGTTGTAAAGCCAAGCCAAGCACTGGACATGCAAGTTGAATGCTGCATGAACCTGTTGGTGAGAAATGCTTTCGGAATAGGAGACGTAATTTTTGCATCTTAAATTTATTTGGACTTTAAAAGGGAGTCTCCACTCTCCTGGATATGCAACTTGGGACTGCATTTATTCACCTTCAAATTGAGGTGATAAAGTTTCAGGACTCAGGGATTACATGTGCAGACACTTCATTGCTTCAAATTCATTTAAAAAGCCATACAATTTTTGCTTAGAAAGTGTTTTTCATGTGGAACAACATGAAAAGGAAAGTAAGATTTATTGTCCAAAAAAATGCCCAAGGAAAAAAAATTAATAACGTGGCAACTTGTGATTCTTTAATACATAGATCAGATGGAGGAAATGTTAATGATGGTATGAATATCAAGTTTTCCCCATGCCAGGGTCAAGGTGGAAAAGTCATCCAAAAAGCCAGTGCAGATATTCACCATGTGGTCACATGTCCTTTTTTTTGTGGTCTGGTGAACAGATCAATATATGCAACAAAGGCATTGACATCTCATTAAGTCTGAAAATGCTGATATGGTGTCAATGCCTTAGTTGCAAATATTGAAGAGGATATATTAAGGTTATTTGTGTCTCTTAGAGTGTTTTTCATGCTACTTGCAGAAAGACTTGGTGGGTTTAGGGTACATCTATGCTGATACTCACTTATATGTAACTTCCCAGTTACACTTTTGTCCAATTTCCATTTTAAAAAAAAGCTTTGCTTAGATTCAGCAATTACAGTGCCATTCTGAGATGAGCCAGGTCTGCTTAAATCTGGGATTTTTTCTGATTTTGGTAACCTTTCTGTCCTACAGGCTTTGAGCTACAGGCTGACTGAAGGATGCACCTTCACCTGCCCACATGTGACACAAAGGAGGAATTTCTTTTACATTTTCCACTCTAAAATTGCACTCTTTTGCTTATTCAGCATAGCCTGTGGGGCTCAGGCCATCTCTTGACTGTGTACAAAGAATGTGGAAGCTGAGAAAGTCGATTCAGCTCTGCCTGGGTTACCTGAATTGTGCAGGTACAGTCCTCGTGCAGGGGCTGTGTGAGACCCCTGCAGAGCCCTCTCCCAGGCAGAGTCTGACAGCAGATCCATGACCAGGCACCAGCCCAAGGCTGAGAAGCCATGAATCCTTCCCTGCCCCTCTCAGAGTGGGAAACACTGCTGCCACAGCAGAAATCAGTTATTGTATTTGTCTGCACGGGAGGGTAACACAGACAAAGATCAAAGCCAATTTACTGGTGCAAAATCAGATTGCATCATTGGCAATAAGGGAAGAGGATGCTTTGGTTTTAGACCTTTTTTTTTTGTATCTGTGACATTCCATTTATACTATTTCTTCTCTCAATTTATGAATTCTTGTATTTTTTTTTTTTAAAAATTCTGTGTGCTGGTCTGTGGAATTGTGTGCAGATGTGTCTATATCACAGTGTAATTTGCATGTACTGCATTGCATGGGCCAGGAAATGTGCTGTGTTCAAGGCTTTGAACTTGAAACATATTTGAAGGGTCTGATTTTGCAGGATGTGTGAAAATCAGATCCCTATAAAGTTCCACGTGTTAGATGCCTAAAGATGAGTTCATGCAGAACTAGTGACCACTTATAAATGTATTTCTTCTTACAAGATCTCCTCAGTTGGGAGGAGACATTGTGAGAGACAAATTATGGGGTTTGTTTAAATTATTTTCTTTTATTAGAGCATTGCTGCTCTGAGTGTTTGGGAAGGGCTGTTTCTACTGATGCTCTTTGGATTTGAGACTCCAATGCAAATAATCAGCATCTGCCACCATCAGGGCTTTTTTCTGAACATTGTTTTCTGTCTGACACTACACAGTTTTTCAAAAGGAATTCTTGTAAACCTTTGAAACACCAAAGTCTGATTGCTTTGAAATTTTAACAGTGTCAAAGATTTCTTTGAAACTGGGGACAGTAAAATGAAAGCTGAACAGGCACCTCTGCCCACACAAACAAGTGCTTTGCATTTTCAAATGTTTCTGCTGCTGGTTGCTATTGGAACTTTGAAAAGTCTTCCTAGTGCTTGAAGTGTGACACAGACATGGGACTGTTTCATTTTTCTTTTTCTTTTCCTTCAAAGAGGAAATTTCAAAATTATTGAAGGCAATAAAAAGGAAAATGAAAAGCAAAACCAGAACAATTTTGATGTTATCGATTTTACAGTGTCAGTGTGAAAAGGAAGCAGGAAAAAAAAGAGAAAGCCTCTCTCTGTGTTTGTATCTTGAATTTGTCAGGTTTCACATTTGAAGCTTTTTTTTTTTGTGTGCAAGATTCTGATTTACAATAATAGCAATTTTTCTTTGAAATACAAATTTTAATTTTCGAATAGTTCTGAGAATAAGTCTGGCTTGTTTTTAGGAAAAAAGAATCCTTCTAGATATGAAGTGAAATGTCTTTTGATGTCTAAGGAATTCTACATTTGGACAGTTAAGTTAGAAATAACTAATAATATGTTCATTGATTATATGTCTTTGATTCCAACAATACCCCTTCCTTGAATTATGAGAGAAAATTAATTAAATCTTCTTGAAAGAAAGAAATATCTCGTGCCTCTTCCTCTAAGCTGTCTTCTGCAAATATAAATAAAGACTATTAATGTAACACGCACTGAATTTCAAGGAAACTTCTTGCAATATGTAAAAGTAATCATGTGCAAATGTGTTTGCAGACTGGGATTGTATTCTCACCCAAAAATATAATGCAGTTTCCAGGTGGTAGCTATCTGATATTATGTCTATTTTTGTTTTAACACAATGAATACTCAGCAGCAGAGTAATACTGCTTACTGCCTTTTCCTTCTAATATTGTTCATGGCAGAAATCCAATTTATACAGTGCAAATAATCATTATTTCCAATAAGGTTGAGGATCTTTCCTGGCAAGAGCATAACCAATGCCTTCTACTCCTACTTATGTAATTCATGGTATTTCAGGGATGTGAGTTAGCATATAAAATCCATCACCCATAGAAGGACTGGGGGAGGGAGGGGAAAAAAAGAGAAGAGAAAACAGGGAGCATTGCTGCCAGTTGCAGGGAATTAAGGCAAATAGCAAAGCAGGTGGGAAAAATGTGACAAGGAAGTTTATTACCCCGAAGAAGCACAGAGAGCTTGTGGCCCTGGGGTTGGTTCTGTGCCCTCACCCTGTGCAGGGGAGTCGGCTGTTTTTAAGCAATATTTTTACCAAGGGCTTGCCACGGTCCCAGCCCTTTCCTGGATTGCTTTGGAAGCACAAAGGAAGAATCAGCAGCAATCCCTTTCTCACCTGGGAGGCTCTGGGGACTCAGTGCCAAGCACAGCTCCTCAATTGTCTTTTGCAAGAAGACTGGGGCAGGATGCTAAAGCAGGAGCATGTTTTCATCGCCGACTTCGCGAACGGGAGTGACTCATGTGCCATCTGTTTCGTCCCTCCGCCCGATCATATGCGCTCCCTGTTTGTGCTGGATAATGCATTTGCCATCTATTAAAGGGAGAGGAAACTTTGGAACAGCCAAAACAAACATGCCTGAGAAAGGCTGAAGTTTTTGAAAGGGTTGGAAAGGCACTGCCACTCTCGCTTTCCATTGAAACCAGGCAGGGACATACCAGGTGACAGCCCACGGAAATCTGACAGTGAGCCAGGGGTTCCTCAGTGCCTGAGGCACAGAGGGGAGCAATACATGAAAAGGGACAATTGGCAGGTCCAGAAAGGCTGAGGAGATAATTCAGCACCTCTCTGAGTGGTGGGACTTGCTGCAGGACGCTGAAATCTTATCCGGGGCCTAAAAGGAACTTGAAGAAATGAATGGAAAAAATTTCCGCCAAGAGCACCAAAACACAATGACAGCACCCCCGGCTCATTCTGCAGTGTAAACTCTGTGTGTTGTTGGCACTAAAACTGGGACTCCAGAATCACCAAGCCTTGTAATAGGCTCGAAATACTGATGCCAGAATAAACTGGAAAACTGGATTACTGGTGCCTTGGCCAGTCATAGGCTGAAATGTTACCAGACTTTTTGCCTCTGAGATTGCAGTGTTCAGTGAAGGAGTCCACCAAGGTGGCAATAGCCCCATCTGGAGAAAGACTATGCTGAGGAGCAGCCAGAACATGGGACACTCCACCCTTTTCCTAAAACACTTAAACCCACCATAACATGCTGATGACAGTGCTTGCTAACAGGGCATTCATAGCTGGCATCATTGGAGGAAAATGAGTGAAAACCTGGGCTCCTCTTAAGCATTACATCATCACAGTAAGCAAAAAGCAAAAGCAGGGCCAAGGAATGACTTAGAGCCCGGGGAGCAGCCTTTCCTAACTTACACCATCTCTCCCTTGGTGCCTTCCTATTACATGCTTGTACACAATCCCTCCCAGGTTTAATGGTTTTCTGTTGATACAGAAGTGTAAGACGTGCTGTGTAAATGTGTTAAAAATATGTCTTGGTTTTCCTGTTGTTTCAGGTCCTCCTCAGTGGGCAGCCTGACTCTGTCACATCCGACACCCCACAAAGAGCTCACAGGTTTGGTGACATAGTTTCAGCCTCCCAGCTCAAGCCTAGACATGAGCCAGGATGTGTCACAGCCTTGCTCTAACTGGTTTGTGTTTCTCCCTAATCAGTGAAAATGTTACCTAGCTAAATGAGTGCGAAGAACAAACTGTACCTACCACCAGAAAAGCTCCCTTGAAAACAGTTTCCAAACATATGCATGAGGTAATGAGCCTGTTTCCCTGCCTATGTGTCACAGCACTCTGAGCTATTCTGGTTGTGTTTCTCAAGCTGGCATTGCTTTTTTAATGTGCTCTCTCCTGGTCTGCTCTGAGTCAGTCTCTGCACAATCTCAGGCTGCTTTTGTGAGGAGCTGCCTGGGCAGCTTCTGCCATCCCCAGCGTGCTGCTGGATGCAGCCTGGTCTGCAGCTCTCCTGCTTCTCAGCTCTTACCTCTCCCATCTCCAGCTGTCTTTTTCAGTGATGTGAGACTGCTGGCAGCAGGGAAAGGCACAGGAACCATCCCAGTGGTTCTCCCTCCTCTGCCTTGCCAGGAACAGCAGCAGCAAACCCACGGTGGTGTAATTCAGCACAAGTGCATTCAGAAAATAGGTGTGAGGTGTTGAGAAAGCTCAGCCTTTTGCTTATGAAATCTCCCAGAGCTTCTTGTGCATTACGTCAGTTTTCTCAACAGTTTGCAAATCGTTATTTCCCCCTCTGGAAATATTTGTCACAGTAGATTATTTTACCTCGTGCTGCTGTATGTAAAATGCAGAATGTTAATACTTTATTTGGCTAAACATGGATAATTTGGGAAGACAGGTAAAGTGATGGATTAATCATCAGGCTTTTAACTCTAAGTCTTGTTAGCTGCAGTTTTAAATGTTGTATATTTGAAATTACAGTGTGGGTATGATGTCTGAGTGGAAGCTCTTTACATATATAAAATAAAGCTGCTTTTGCTCTTGGTAATAAATGAGAGGATTTATTTAAAATCTGTCATTTTCCATCATACCTGGATGTTCAGATAGACTCATCACAAACAACTCAGTAGCAAAGCTACAGCTACTAAAGTGGCAATAACCTTTTCCTTCTGCTTTCCATGAATATCTCTAAGCCTTGACCTACAGGACCTTTCCTACTTATCGTGGGAAGGTAATTTTACAAAGACAAAAAATTACAGATATCTGGATAAGTGACTATGAGTTGAATCAAATTTTGCTGCTCTCACTGAGTAGGGAAATTGCCCTTTATACAGCTCACAGCTGTCCCAAGTCACCTTCCTCAGTATCTATTTATAGGTTTTGTGCTCAAGATGTCTCAATTTCAAAAGAAATCTTTCTTAGGAAAGCATGCAGCATTGTCTGGGAAGATAGGGGTACTCCTGCTTGGAATTTGTGCTGTGCAAGAGAGAGGTGATTAGTTTTGTCAGAATGGCAACTGAAGCAAAATGGAGAAATGTTCATATGATGCTGAGCCAAGAATGGTATTTTAAATGATTCTTTAGTGAAACTCAAATGCTTTATTTAAACTAAAAAGAGATTTTTCATTTTGGGACTATTTAATCCTTTTAACCTTTTTCTGCTTTAGATTTTATTTGGATAAATAGTGTTCTTGTAGATAGATTGTTTGCTTTGTTGTCAGACAGAACATGTCGGTGTTTCTGAGATGAAACATTTGTTAAGCATCATCCAAACACTGTGCTTTGGTGTAATATTCCCAGCTCTGCTTCACAACAAACTTTTTAGTTCCCAGGGATGTTTCTGCTCAGTAGAGGCATGGGCTGGTCTCAGTCAGTTAAAAACAATGAGCAGAAAATCCTTCCTAAAAGAGAGACAAAAGAGTATTTTGAGAAGCAAATTCTTCCTTGACCAGGGCTGGAGGGAAGCAGTTGATTAAGCAGTTGATCATCTTTAGTGATGCTGGATGATGCTCTTCTATATTCTACTCCCAGGAACTGGTATTTCTTATCTTTCAGATCTGAGGAAAGGCACAAAAGACCTGTGTTGCTAATTGCTACAGCAGCTGGCATACAGTAATTTGTTGCCAGAGACACACACTTTGCATTTAGCAGTTCTAACATTTCAATTTCATTTGTGGCTGCCCTGTCTAGAGGCAAAAGCTGTGATGTCTGTGTTCAAGCCCAGCCTGTTCACGATGCTGAAGATACACCTTGGCTGCCAGAGTATATTTTCCCATCCTTGGGAAATATAATTACCCTGAACAAGAAAAGGAAGTGTGAGGAAATCGTGCTGAGCCTCACGGTGGCCTGGGGGCAGGGTGCTGGAGCAGCCTTGCCACCACTAGCAGTGCACAGCTTGGTTTTGTTCTTCCACCCTAGCTGATGTCCACCTTAGCATGGCTTTGACAGGAGAAAGTGTGGAAAACAGCATTTTCAAGGGGAAAGCAGGAGATGAGGACTTGCCAGCATTTCTCATCTGACAATAAGTAAGTAAACAGGCTGGCAGCCACATCTGAGATTATCTCCTCTCTGCTTGGATCTGTGTTATGTTTCAGTTGAGCTTTGGAGGAAGAGAAGGGCTTGTGTTTATTTTTATGTTCAGCTTTCACGTTCATAGCTGTCTGAGCTCCAGGACACTGTGGTGCTCGTGGCTGGCCTGGGCTGGAAGGTGTTGGGGTCCAGCCAGGGACTTCAGGGGAGTCACACTGCTGTGAGGCCACATGGACACCGTGCCCCACCATGAGATCATCACCTCCAAGGCAGCTCAGACACACCCTTTTTCCAGCACATGTGGTTAGATCCTGCCATCCTTTGCCTTCCCAGCAGGAATTTCTTCTGAACTGCCTGTTTGCTGCTTTTCACCTTTTAAATCCCTGTTCATAGCTGGCTGTGTATAGTTTGTACATATACAGCTTTCCTGCACTGACTAGCCACCTTTTTGTTTTAATTATTGGAACACAGTAAGAAAAAGAGTTGGGAGAACAGGAAGCAGGTCTGAAATTATCTATCCATAGCATTGGTTTCCTGTATTTAGCAACCAGTTTTTCACTTGCCCAGATAAAGATAAAGATATTTAATCCTTCCTTCCTTCCTTCCTTCCNCATATTTTCAGGGCTGTTGCCTTCTGCATAACACACATTTGAGACCTCTAGGTGTTATCTGGACTCTGAGAATTTCATTGGGTTTATTTTCAGATTTTAAATAAAGGGATGAACTCCATTTGGGAAGCAAGTTTATTATCACCCTCAACGGCCTGTTTGTCACTGTGCACAGGAGGATGTTAAATCTGCACTTTAGAAGATAAGAATGAATAGAAATTCTGCTGATTGTGCTCCCTTTGGCTCCAGGATTGTGTCCAGACAGCTGAGCTGCAGGGACAGGGAGACAGGGCAGATCAACCACGTTGCTTTATCGAATTCTTCAGTGTGCAGCCTTTCTAGGAAAAGCCCTGTCTGTGTTCCCTCTGTGCTCCTCCTGTGCCACAGCTGCTCCCCTCCTCCCTCCCTCCCTCCTGAGCTGCCAGCAGTGCTGCTGCAGGAGGGACACAGCAGCAATGTTGATCACAAACACCACCACAGAGCCCTTCATTGAGCCAAGAGCAATTGCAGAAATGGGGCTGTGTCTGCCAGGCAAACACATGGTCCAGGTCAGAAATAGGTTAATTAAAAGGAGATAAGCAGGGCAGGAAGTCCTGAAATAGATAATATTAGTTGGCATGAATTTGACTTTGAAACTTACTTAAGAGTTTTCCTTTTCAGAGAGTTTATTTATTTTCTAAATCTTTTGGTCAAGGAGGAGAGGAAATGTGATTAAATGAGATTAAATGAGTTTTAATTCGCATTTTTTCTCTTTCCAGCTGTATGCCTGCTACTCCTTGTGTTGAAGTCAGTGCTCTTGCATTCAGTGGGGACAGAACCAGAGCCTGAATAAATAATTTGAATAAAAAATTGAATGCAGGGAAGTGCCAAGTGCTCCATGTGGAATTTCAGAATTGTGATGACACTGGATGCAGGAAACACTCATTTAATGTGGCTAAAAGACTGCGTGTGCTAAAGCAGAGGTGTCTTCATTAGTTTAATTAACATTCCTAGAGTCAAAGCAATGGAGAGGGATGG
>VZRX01012194.1:51335-94215 GCA_013398075.1 Notiomystis cincta
AAGGAAACATGTGGCAGCTTGAAGCATTTTGCTGAGAAGCTCAGGAGGCAGCATCAAACCTCTCCCAAGTCCTGTCACCTTTCTCATGGGCAGGATTTATTTATGCAAATCCTCAACCAGAGTTACCTCATGTCTTAGGCAGGCACCCACATAGAGGTGCCAGGTCTAGTTTACCTTGTGCACACTTGAACTCGCTTGTTACAGTGAAAAAAAGTCCTTTTCATTGCTCTTGCTGTGCAGAGAGAACATTTTTGTTCTTCTCCAAGGGGGAAGTGCCCTTTGGTGACACAGATAAGTGCTTGGGGGTGTACATTGCCTCTACAGGTGGCTTGAAAATCATTAGAGAAGGCTATTAATGAAAATAATTTTCAAAGTGTACATCCAGGGGGCTGCAAACAGCAAAGCAGGGGGTGCACCTGCACCAGGGTGTCAGGACACCAACTCAGAGCCTGGTCAGAGCTGGCAGAGCCTTGTCAGGGTGTAGCTATCCTGACGGGGATGTCGATACTTTCTGAATTGCACAGGCTGGGTCAGTCCCCCTGAGACATTGCCTGGTTGGCAAATTCCACATTCCCTGCACTGAAGATATCTCAGAATCCAAGTCTAGACTGGAAAGCTGTAATTCCTCCAGCCACACACCAACGAGGAAAAGAATTTATTTTCTCTGAAAGCCAGATCCTTCATGAAATGAACTTCCCAGGACTTTTTGGCAGCAAGAGGTATGTTTTTCTCCGAGTTGCATTCTTCACATATTGACTGTGCTTCCCATGAAATTACAAATACATTTAACATGAAATTGGCCAAATTTCACTATCAATTTTCTGATTTTTACCTTTGGAGAAGGATCTTACAATGCTTAGTGATTGGGCAATAAAATGATAGAAGAAATTCGATGTCAATAGATGCAAAGTGATGCATATGAAGGAAAAAAGCAGTCCAGGATGACACAGAATGACAGTTTCTAAATTAGCTTCTGATGCTCAGGAAAGAGATTTGGGAGTCATTACTGACAAGTCCCTGTGAAAATCAGTTCATTGCTCAGCGGTGGTCAAAAAGATTGTTAAGAATTGTTAGGGAAAGAATAGAGAACAAACAGAAAAAATTAGTTATGCTACCACATAAATTCATGATGTATCTTTATCCTGAATATTATGCAGTGAACTCATCACCACAGCTTGGAATGGAGAACTGAAAGTGCCCCAGAAAGAGGAAGAAGCAAGCTCAGTGTATGGAGTGACTTTTGTGTGAGGAAAAGCAAAACATACTGGGTATTTTCAGCTTGGGGAAGAGATGAAGCCTGATAGTGTCATGAATGGTAATGGGTAGTTGAGGAAAGAGATTAATTATCATTCCTGACAATATAAGAATAAGGGCTGATGAAATCAGCTGGGCTTTTAAAAAGGGAACACTTCACCACCCAGCATGTGGTGAAGTTGTGCAAGTCATGGCCATGGGATATTATGGAGACCAGAATAACAAATGGGTTCAAAAGCTGAGGGGGCAGTTTGGCAGAGGATAGGGTCATCAGTTCTTGCTCAAAACTGTCCAGGATGAAACCCCAGAAGTTCCTATGTCACCAGAAGCTGTGAGAGAGGGGAGGTCACTCAGTGGCTGCTTTGCTTCTCGTGTGCTTCACCTGAGCATTCCTTTCTGACCATACCTGGGGCATGGAGCCAGCTAAAGCTTTGCTCCTTGATGTGACAACTGTGTTCCTCTGTTATGCTTTTCAAATTTATGACTGGTGTTATTTATTTTTATTTGTGTGCTTTTCCACATCTTCCATCACTGTCTCAAGAGGGAAACCTAAATAGATCAGTGTGTTTGTGCCTTGCAGCTCTTCCAAAGGGCAGAGAAGCAGCCCAGTCCCCGTTTACAGAGGGATCTTTGCCCCAGGAAGAGCCTGCTGGGATGGGAAAAGCCCTGAGGGACTGACAGTCACCCTCCTCCCCCTCAGAGTCTGTGTGGTGCCCTGGAGAAAGGGCCATGCAGACCTTGCCATGCCAGCACTTCTCCCGCCAGCCCTCCCAGGACTCGCCGCCGCTGGGCTGCATCCAGTTCTTATGAGTGGGGCACAGAGAGAGAGGAAAATAAAACCCCTCAGTGCAGCAAAGCCCTCAAGTCCTTGGTCAACACTGAAGCAAAGCCTACGTGGTTTGGTCAAAATCCAGCAGTACATGTGTGGAAGAGGTGGGAGCTGGATCCAACCCTTTTCTGGCTTGGATAGTAACCTGTAATTAGACTTGTCAGACTGTAAGACACCTAATATATCCTTCTGCAGTATTTTTTCTCTTGGTGTAACTTTTTCTTGTATCCAGTGTGCTGTAATTCTGAGTTTTTCTCTTTATAGCAGTTAGTTTCTCGGCATAGTCCCTGACCACAAATACTTTTGAGTGGAACATCTGGTTCTAATGTGTGCTCTAGAAATGTTACTTTCTGCAATATTCCATTTGTCTCCCAAACAATATTTTTCCTCCTTGTGTTTGCCCAGAGAATCTTGTAAGCTGATCAATATCTGAAGCAGCAAACCATCCATTTGAGAACAAAGGCTTCAAAAGCCACATAAACAATTTCCCAGAATGTGAGGCAGTTGAGGAGAGGTAGTTTGCAGAGAAGCCATGCACATGGGAACTCTGCAGGGCTGCCTTCCTCATCTTTCTCCATGCTGCCTTTCCCCACTGCTCCTACCAGTTACCACAACTGCAGAGGCAATCCCAGCTTGTTTCCATGCTGGTGATCCCATATAACATTTTGGTTTTTTCCTTCACTTCTAGCCAAAGCTTTTCAAATGTTCAGAGGAGGAAACATTACTATTGCCTGGTTCCTTCTGTTGTTTCTCACTGTCATTACAGCTGCCTTTTCAGCTGCATTATGTGAGTAAACAAACCTTCACCTACATAGAGGGGAGCACTGCCCTGCATAAAACAGGCTGTGTAGTCAGTAGAGTAGAGGTACAGGATGAAGCAGGAATGTTTAATGTACTTTCAGGCATGGGGAACATGAAAAGGCTGCTGAACTCCAGAGAAAACTCCAGTGCTCTTCTGGCATGTTTGCAATACAGATGATGTAAATAATACATAACTCCTGGAAGGCGTGTAGGAATATATAAAGTTTTATGTAGGGGAGCACTGCACGCATGTGGGAGGTTCAGATGTGTCTACAAATCACAGGCTGGATGCCAAGCACTGTGTGCCCACTGTAAACGAGGCCTGGGGACTGAATTACTTAAGTGATTAAAGTGGATTGTGACTCACATGCTGAAAGGGTAAATTGTGCACTGCCACAATCCACCAAGTTATTTAATTTTGGAAAGCCAAAGCTCCTCCGTGACAGGGAGGAGGATTTATTATTACATTATTTTATCTCTGCAAGCCAAACTGTAGGCAAACACGCTCATGGTTTTCAAGAGTTTGCCTGGGCAGGGTTGTGTTGCTGGCCAGCCACCTCATCATTAACATAAGGCATGGAGAAATAGAGCATGATTCAAACGTGAAAAAAATGCAGCTTAGCCATTTAAAATCCTTTAGGGCTTTTGCTGTAGGTGAAGAAAGCTAAGCATGCTTTGAGGCACTGCTGCCCAGATGTGCTGCAGCTGTGCAAGGTGGAGCTTTCTGCTGAGCTGTTCCCTCCCAACCCAGGGTGGGCACAGAAGCACTGGATGGAGGAGCTGGGGGGTTCAGCCTTCAAGCAGCTGAGGCTGGAACCCCACTGAACTCCAAGGAGCCTGCCTCACAGACCTCTGTGTCCTGGAAACCTACCATTTTGCTTTCTGGAGCTGCAGATTTGCTTCTCCAAGTCTGTTCTTTGAGGCACACATGGGATTCAGCTGCTCTATCTCTTTGCACAGCCCCTCTCCCAGACCCCCTTTCTTCTTCATTGAGAAACAGAAATTAGAACAGAAGATCCCAACTCAGCTCTTGCCCCCATTCCAGTGGAAGTTGGCAGTAGATGACCTTTGACATCCCTTCCAACCCAGGCCACCCAATGATTCTATAATTCCCAATTCACCCTTCCTCATCATGTTCCTCCCTCCTCCCAACCCAGAGAATATGTCCAATGTCCTTTTCAGTGTTGGAATCTGCAGCTCTTCTTTTCCCCCTCTGCTCATCCATCCATTTAATGCTTAGCATAACCATGAATGTTTGCCATATGGGCCTGTCTCTTGATATTTTAATCTGCCCTGAGCTTTGGGTCAGTAATAAGCAGTAGGAACAATTATAAAAAAATTTGTCACACTTGAAATAAAACAGAATTATTTATTTTAATCCTCTGAGGCTCTATTCCTAATATAGCTTTTTGGACACCTGAGAAAATGCTTACATTGAGATATTCTTCTGTTGAAGTGATGCCAATAGGGCAGAGATTCTTGTTATGATCCAGTTACTAAAAGGTGTCTCTGCCCAAATCAAGGTACAAACAAGACCACAGGCTGAAGTCAATAGCAGAGATTTTATTTAACACTAAATATGAGGTAGAGAGAGAAAGAAATAGGAATGGGGTCAGAGAGAGTGAGAGAAAGACAGATTAAGCAGAAAGATATCACCACCCTGTGGGTCCTGTGGTGTCCCACTGGTCCTTCTTCACCCTGGTTTTTGGTGGTGGGGGTCCCAGAGTTGTTCTTCTGGGCCATCACCTTTATACAGTCCAAATTCTGGGTATCTACAGGGTGTAGGTGTCACTCCCATAACTTGGGATGGCATGAGTGTAAGCAGTTGTTTTCTTTCCACAGTTTGCCATAGTGGGAATTTTTGTCCAGGTGCAGTAACCAGGAGGTTTCCCAGGTTTGCCTCACCAGGCCTGGAATTAGTGCCCTCCTGCTGCAAATTCTTTTCTTCTGTGCTTATCTCAAGTCCTTGCTGTGCTGGCTTGTCTTATGGCAAGTCCCTTCTGTGGCCTTGATGGTGTTTTGAGACAGGAAACTGCATTCCTTAAGTCCTTACAACTCCCTCTGTAATCATTTGCATGTTGTTCATGCCATTCAGCACACAGTAAATATGATAAAACAGAGGGAAATTACTTGTGTTGCTGGAGGTCAATGGAAATTTCAATGATTTTCCAAAACATGTCTGGGAGAACAGCTGGCTGAGATAACTGCAGCAGAGACACCTTGGTCACTTTGCACAGCAGCCTCTTTGAAACCTCCCCAGAAATATCTCAGCTTGAAGCCTGGGCTTTGGTGGTTGCAGCACAGGCATTGCATACAACTGTGGAGCAAAACTGCTGCTGTTTTGGGTGCAGCTTCTCCCAGCAGCTCCAGGAGCTCTGTGATGGGGGAAGAGCCTCCACTGTGATGGAGAAAAAGGAGGGGAATTGGCTGAGAGAGCTCTGAAGGAGCAAGGATGCCACATTTTGGTGTTTCCTGAAGCTGCATGACCTTTGATACCAATAATTCAACAGACAGGCACAAAGCATCTGCTGCTTTTTCAGGTGATCACAAACCTGGTCACCCCTTTAGTGCTGCTGGGTGGTGCTACTGGGATCTGACCTGGGGTTCCTGCCCAGCAGGGAAACCCCACGAGGGGTGGGCTGCTGCCAGGACCTGCTCAGGAAATGCTTCTCACAATTCAGAGGGATCAGCTTAGAAACTCAAGCAATTTAATCTTTAGTAAGAAATACGTCCACAGATGTCCTCATTTATTAAAATTATTCTTTGATCTGAAAAGAAAAAAACCTCATTTTATAGGAATAGTGATTTCTGGAAAAGGTATTTTGAACTTGTTTAGGCGTAGCTGGCAAATTTTAATTATAGATGAACACTTAGTTTAGCACTTTTTTAGTCGTATTTTACTCCTCTGAAAACGTGGTGGGTCTGAGTCAGCAGGATGCACAGCTGACTCCAGCCCAGGGAGGAGGCTGGGCTGAGCAGGCTCAGCAGCCTCCAGATGTTGTGCACTGTTTTCTTTTCAGTGGTCTTCTCCCACCCTCTTAGAGAATTAGGTGATATGCAGATGAAGTGCATTATTTTTTGAAGGGAGACTCTAGGTAACAAAAATGACTGGGAAGAGTAAAATATCTGCAGGTCTGACTCAACAGCATCTGCTTCACTGAAAGCATGGAGAGATTATTGAAATAAGGCAGGTGTCCAGGTTTCATTGAGGAAAATATTTTAAGCTGTTTTCATAAGGAGGGCTGTCTGGAACAGCAAAGTTGGCTTATTTTGAGGGAAATGGAACAAATCAAAACAAACACAAGAAAGGAAGGAAGCAGGATTTTGATAAAAGCTTTTAAATATTTTTTTTTTTTTTTTGAGCAGATTAGAAAGTTGGTGTTTTGGACACTTACATGAAAGACTGACATTTTGGAAGGAAAGGAAGTGAAAGAAAGAAGGTAGAGAAACAGGAGTTTACTTTGCTTTGGAGGGGTAGAAGTGAATTTGTGTCTCTCCAGACCCTCTTCCAAAAGGAATAGATGCATGCTATATCCACGTGCTCTTAAAATACTAGAGGTGCATCTATTTTTGACAAGAGTTCAGTTATTTTACCTGTCATTCTGATTTATGTTTCTCAGAAAACATAGAGCTGCAGTTGGAAGAAAAGAGGAAAGCCATATGGCAGACTATTGCCAAACAAACAAACAAACACATACAATATAGGTGCCAAACAGCTTTCATACAAACAAAAAGAGCAGAAAAACAGCCTTGTCCCCCTTTGATGCATCTACATACTTCTGTGAAAGAATATGTACCTTCCACACCATGTGCTCAAAGTATTTCCTAATGCACTCAGGTTTTAATAAGATCTCAATTTACAGAAATAAATGTGTCTAACCCTGTGAATATTGCTGGAAGTGGCATTAATTTTAAGTGTTATCACATATTTGGCATAGCTGAAATACTGTGGGATGGAAAGCAGCTGGCTGGGCAGGGACTGTGGTGGCTCAGAAATGGCCCTCTCGTGCAGCACCTGCTGGTTCCTCAGCCCTGTGAGGAAAACCTCTGGAGCAACCTCTGCTCAGGCAAGCAGGACCTCGCTCATCTGGGGTCTGTTGGGGAGTGGATGTGAGGAGGCTCCTCACGAACTTGCAGTCACAGTAAATGTTACTTATTTAAGGTGCTAACTGTCATATGATTTTAGAAGCCCTAGAGCACCACCTCTGTGTCTTTTTGAAAGAGTAGATGAGGAAAGAAATAAAATTCCCATGGTTTTGTCAGAGAGGGAGGAACCCATGCTGTCTATTTTGGAATCATTTGACCTCATGCTGGCTGCTGCACTGCAGGGCAGGCACAGCTGGAGCAGGGTGTGCACATGGATCACACACCTGCACTCACACTCACACTCTGGGCACTGCTGGGCACTGTGGGCACCACGGGGCAGCTGGAAGGGGACTGCCAGCTCCTTGGGCCACCAGGGTCTGGGTGGGAACAAAAGGACAACCAGGACTGGGTAGAGAGGAGCAGAACTGGTGCTGAGAGAAAGGGTGACAGAAAACCCAGGGTTTGAAGGAACAGACTGGAAAGAAGGATGGAACAATGGGAAAGTGAAAGGGGCCAGGGGCTGAGAGCAGCCAGGAAGGTGTCTGGGGCTGCCTCTTGTCATTCCTAAATTCCTCTGCTTCCATGTTCCCCTGTGCCAGAGAACATGTGAGTGGCTTATCAAAATGGCTTACTTGTTTTAGTCCTCTCTAGAACACATGGAAGTTGAAGAAAACAATGTTTACTGTCCCTGTGGGCCACCCCTGGGGGCAGAGCTCTGTCCCAAGGCTCTGGGTGCTCCACACTCGGTGTTTGTTGAACCAACTCCCCACTCTGGGACTGTTGTGTATTTAAAATAAAAGATGGCATGTTTCTTGCTCCCCATTTTCCCTTTCTCTACCCCCAAACATGCAGGGTGCTCAGTCTGCACAGACAGACTTATCCAGGTTTGGGGATGTGAGTACCTGAACTGAGCTGCTGGTCCTGTCACAGGACAGATCAGCTCCCTTGTCTGCCAGAGCACTTGGCCCAGTACAGGAGCACCAGGCTCAGCGTGGCTGTGCACGTTTTCACTGGTGTCTCCTGAACATTTAGTGCAGAAAGGGACTGAGATGGGTTATCTCTATGCTCATCCATGATAAAATTAGTAACTTAATGAGAATTTACCATGGATGCGGGAGGTCTCATTCCACACAGGAGAACTTGGGTTAATTGATTGTGTTAATCACATCCTCCCCTACTCATCTTAATCCCTACATTTAATTTTATTTGGGTTGCACAGTTCCCTGGAGGAGCTGTGCTTGATCTGAGCACAGTCAGACTCAGTTAAGATTCTTGACAAGCCAAGAGGAGTGGAAAGATGCACTGAGGATACAGCTCAATTCAAAGCAGAAAGGACAGGAGGGAGAAAAATGAAAGGAATTTCAGATGCCAAATTCAGAGTGTAAGGTGCTAACTGTCACCTAATGGGCATTCTTATCATTACAAAATTACTAAAGAGATATGGCTGCTTTGAGAAAGAAAGCAGACAGGAGCAAGCTCTTTCTCACTGCCTGCTCCCACACTGCTGTGTTTTGTTCTTCCAGGGAGGGGGAGCCAAACGAGGGCAGCCAGGGCTCAGTGCTGCTTCTGGACCACGCACAGACCCCGTGTGGCAGAATCATGGACATGAATCTAAACCACACTGAGGTGCACCAAGGTGCAAACACTGTGAACACTCACAGGTGGTGTCTGAGCCCAGCCCATGGCCCAGTTTGGTTTCCCAGCACTGACAGAGCTCGTGGGTCCCCAATCTGCAGGCAGCACACTTCTGTTTTGTGACGTCTCTGTGCTTAAGAATGCAGCAAGGAGAGGCTGCTCAGTGGGAATTTCAGCTCTATCTTTGAAATTCATCACTTTTGCAACTTCAATTCTCAATGATTCTCAATGTTACTTTAATATAGGTTTTTGTGATCTAATTTCCCTTAGCCTCAATTAGGAGCTGAGGACATTAGCCCAGTAAAATCCTGGAGGAACAAAAAAAACCCCACCTATTTTTTTCCTTCATTTTTTGTAAGTGAAGTAGTTAGCAGGGATTTAGAGTAGTAATTTTACCCTTGACAATAAATCAGCAATCATTTGTGATGAGGCAAATAGACATTCCAGCTGGGCAGAGAACAGCTGAAGTAGAACCTCAAGAGATTATAAAAGAAACCTGCTGATGTGCAGGTTTCTGACTTTCTGGTGTCAGCATTAAGGGACACTATTCAGGTTAAACAAACCTTTTTTTCTGTGTGAATAAAGCTTTTTTGCACTTGGTGAGCAAGGCATGAGTATTTGAATAGATGAATACAAAGCCATGTGGCTCATCAGCATGCTTGAATATCCCCAGCACCCCAGGTTTAGCTGGTTGCAGGAATCAATCAATTTATAGTGCAGATATAAAAGCACAAAATGCAGAGTATTTAGACCAGGCACACATTATTGTCACAGATAAACAGTGGGTAAAAAGTGCAACAGCCTAAGGAAGTGCTAATAACAGCCATGCCCCTGGGATCTGGAATCCAAACAAGGGTGGTCACAGGTGCTCCTGGGGGTGTGGTCACAAGAAGCCAAGCAGCATTTTGGGGGGTTCAGGCAACAGAGCAGGGAAGTCTTAAGACAATTGAAATAATTTTTAAAGCCATATAGATCTTTAAACCCACACAACTCTGGTGGAAATCCCCTTGCAGGACCTTCACAGAGAAGTCCTGTTTGATTTCTTGCCACCAAACCCCAGGAAGAGAGCAGAGATAAACAGACTCTGACACTGCACACCAGCCTGGCCTCTGCTGTCCCTGTCAGGGCTCCCTCACACCCTCCCATGGAGGGGGATGCTCCAGCCCAGCTGCCCATGGACTCACCAGCTGAGCTGCTTTCCTCCAGGTGCCCTGTGCTCTCATCCCACTGAGAATTCCACTTGGGAAGCCACTGTAGATCTACATTTTCTCTCTTCATTGCCAATGTACTCAACATACTCTGCAACAGATTTTCGAAACTGAACCATTTTCAACTTTAGCAAGGTTGCCTTTATTGATGATGCACTTACCCTTGTTCTCTCCAGGCAAGTCTATTAATGCACTGATAACACTTAATCCTTGACCTGTTCATAGACAGATAAGCAGGCTGGTACCAGGTCTAGTCTCTCTAGCATAAATTACAGCACAACACAAGAAATTCCTAAGGATCTGAGCAGTTCATATAATCCCAGTGGAATTAATAAATATGCTTCAAGATATTCCTTGTGTTGTAGCAGATTAATTTGTTTTTATTAATGTATCACATCTTTGAATGTTGTAATCTCATCCTAGCTCCAGGAAATTGCTGTGATCCCTGCTCCAAAGCTCTTAAAATGTTATATTAGTCACAAGTCTATTGCTTGTTTTGTGATTAAAGAACCAAGACAGTAAGGGGCACAACATGAGTGTGGTGAAGAGGAAGTTTGCAGCTACAAGATTGCCTGTTTTCCCAGGGGAGTCACAATCACATCATGAGATTCAGGATCTTTTTATTTTCTCCTGCTAACATTAGATTAGAAGACACTCCCATGCTGGCATGCAATGTGTGAACTTCAAAGGGAAAGCATTTTGAGTAAGGAAAGAGTGACAGGAGTTTTCCAAGTGAAGTGCCCATCCCATGAGCGCTGTAGGCACTTTTTTTCTGAAGGAGACGTTTACACATTTCATCTATTTTAGGCAACACTGGAGCACTTGCCAGCTTCTAACAAGCTGCCCAGGGAAGTGGCTGAGGCACCATCCCTGGAGGTATTTAAAAAGAAGTGAAGACGTGGTGCTTAGGGATGTGGTTTAGTGGTGGACTTGGCAATGCTGGGTTAATGGTTGGATTTGATGATCTTAGCAGGCTTTTTCAGCCTAAATGACTCTGTGATTCTCTAGGCCATGGATTGGAGTGAGAGACAGCAGCAGTGCTCCTCAGTGTGGTGCCTCACCCTCCAGTGCTCCTGCAGCCTCTCTGGGAGAGCAGTCCTTGCTAGGCCACACTCACCATCAGGACTGGCAGGAATCAGGTCTCTCACCAAAGCCATTCATCTCTGGCAGTGCTGCAGCTTCTTGCCCTGGGCTCCACCTGTCCTGACTGCACATTCTTCCTACAGAAGACTGGATGAGGAGCTACTTGTAATTTGAAATGCTTTGGTTACAGGTTTCCTCAGCATCTCCCTTTTGTGCAGTGGATTTTGGTTTTGGCTCAGAGCTGACCTGCAGTTCATGCCTGTGTTGTGGAGAGGCTTAGGGGTGGTCAAGGCTCCCCATTCACAGCCCTTACAAAAATTCAAACCACTGCTTTGCTGAAATGGCTTTGGAAATGATGGGGTTAGTGTGAGGAAGAGCAGGAAAGGGAGGCTTTTGCTAGAAGTCTGCTTGGCAAAGTGAAAGGAGGATATTTTGGGAGAGTCGGAAAAAAATAGTTATTAAAACAGACACGTTTTTCTGGATCTTCTGAGTTATTTTGCTTCTGAAAAGCAGTCTGCTAATTACATGAAAAAATGCAAGAAGAGAAGGAAGTTCTGACTAATCCTAGTGTTGAATGTGGACATGCTGGCTATAATAAAACACCTTGTCTCCTTCCCCTCTTGCCTCCCCTATTCCTTCCCTTTTTCTCTTTCCCTCCATCCTGAGCACTGATATACCCATAGTTTTTGTAACTGTGCAAATTCTTGTCCAGCAACAGTTCCAAAAAAACCCAGCCAGATCACACAGTAATGTCAAAACAGTGGCCTCTGAATTTTAGCTGAGCTGATTAAAAGAAAATAACTTAAAACGTACTTTAAAAACATTAGCAGATTCAGCCTAGCCAACAACACAACAAACAGCATTTTTATTTACTTAGTCCTTCGCTTTTTTAACGATTTTTCCATTGAAATGGTTGCTAATTTAAAGCAGGAAGTTCACCAGCTATGTCAGTATAATTTGCATCAATTAGTAACCCAGAAGTGGGTGCAATTCTATTTTGATCATGCAAAAAAGCAGTAGCCTAAGGGTCTCTCTAAAGAGGGACTAACACACAGCCATAATGTATTGCTGAGGATACCTCATAGGTGGTACATCTGCATAGGCCACAGAGGAGAGTGGTAAAAAGATATCTTAATGAGTAAATATTTTTTGGGGTGGGAGAGAGGAAATGTTTCATTGGTTATTGTAATGGCAACCAAAGATGCATTTAAATATGGAGATATTCTTGTCTAAAATATAAAAGGGAGAAGGACAACAAGAGGAAAAGTAATAATCAAGTATAAGCAAACATTACAATTATCAATTTTTCTGCCTACCATTTCCTCAGTTACAAATTAAGATGTTATTCTGATAAAGACACAGTGGAATCTATTCAAAGCAAATTTCAGGACTGTGAGAGGCACTGATTGTAGCTCATGGGAGGGAAGAAAACAGTGTGCATCTCCTTGTTCCTTGGGAACATTTTGCCCTTCTCTTGGTTATTTGCCATGTGGAGAAAGAACCAGCAGTTTTCTGCTACAGACATAACTGCAATTTCAGTTTTGATTTGTGTTACCTGGAAATCAAACTCCAAAGGGCAGGAGGGCCTACATGGAAGCCCTCTGGAGTCTCAGTGGCTGCAGTGTGTCTGTCTGTATGGAAAATATTTTTTAAAACATGCTTGCTACGAGGAGTAAATGGCAACATGGGCTGTCTGCCAATAACCTCAAATCTGTAGTGAGAAATTATTCAGTCTGCTTGCAGGCTGAGTTCTAGTCTTCCTCTCCTGTATAGACTGTTGATTTTGCTCTTGATTTACTAAGAGTAGGTACAAAACATATTTTATTAAGGAAACATCTTCCTCTCTAATCATGGTTCTTAAAGTAAAATGGCAACATTTTACTCACGGTCTCCCCAGCAGGTTTCAGGCTCACTTCTAAACTTAATACACCGTGCTGAGTACAGGTCTTCACCACTGGTGGTGGCTTTTGGCATCAGTCATTGCCACATTTAGCTGCTGCTCTCCATATTTCATCAAGTAACCTTGAAACAAATTCATTTCCAGAAGGCTGCTGTGTGTCTTTGATGCATTTTTCCAGCTTATCTAAATAGTTGAGACAGTCAAGCAATGAGCACTTAAAAGTGGAAGTTCACAAGTTGAGTTGAAACTCATCAAGCTGAGTTTCAGCTGTCTGGTGGGTGAAGATTCAAGTGATATTTGCCACTACTCCTGCAACAGAGATGACAGAACAGTTCCTCGAGGAAGCCCTCATTGTTCTCACCAAAACCATGAAAAAGCCATGAAACTGCTGAAGTCAGGCATGGGAGTGGTTTCATGACAAACCCTGTGTGAGTTTACAAACCCGTAGCCTGAAATACATTTGGGTGTTGCTTCTGACTGTGTGTGGAGCACAGCCTTGGAGGCTGCAGCTTTGAGATGCATTGAGTGGTGATGTGACATCATGGTGTGATGGAAAGATGAGCCTCAAAGGAGCTGTAGAATTGCCCAACTCAACATTTAGTGTGGGAAATGAAAACATGTCTAACCTGTGCACATGCTAAAGGTTTAGTGCTGGCATGCCACATATCCTTGGACTCAGCAATGAAGGTGTGAAACCTGGCATCAGAGCTTGGTCAGTCAAATTAGGAACTTGTCCTCCACTCTCCTCCTGTTAGTCCCCCCTGTTTAGAGACCTGTGTCTCTAATCACATCCTTTGTACAGCAGGGATTTTATGTGCTTGTACAAAACAGCTTTCAGGTGTAAGGACTGGGCATGAGGTGGGTGGTTGAGCTGACTTGACCATGGGCTGCTCCTGGAATCAGTGGCCCCACTCCCCTTCCCCTTGCCCACAGAGACCTCTGGCTCCAGCTGCTGCCTTTGCACAGGCACTGCTGAGTGTTCAACCCCTCGATGTGCTGGCTCAGGGACTTCAGCAAGCAAGAGCAGTTTGGCCTGAGCTGGCTGCTCACAGGGTCAGAGCAGGGCTGCTTGTAGGGAAAGGGGTGGAGAAGTATTGCTGGGGAGAGGGAGGGTAAGCACAGCCTTTTTTGGCAGCAGAGATGTTTCATCATAGAGGATTTAGGATGAAATGTCTCCCTGCTGGGGTGCAGATAGCATCTCATCCACAGAGAGCACATGGGCTGCTTGCAGGGAAAATTGCTAACCCAGTTGTTATTCCCTGTGTTTATGGTCAGGAAGGCCTGGAGTTCACTGGCCACACACATGGAGATGCCAGGGTGTGTCTGGCAGGGTATAGCCACATTCCTAAAGGCAGGTTGTAAGAGGTAACAATCCCACTGTTTGCATGGTAAAAATGCACCTCTTGGTTAAAGACTGAGTTTATCAGCTGCAGGTAACACTGGTTGATGTCTGCATCTGTACAGCCTGCAAAGAGAGAAGGGGTCTGCAGGACTGGGAGCATCCCCAGGGCAGCATCACTGTTCTGTGCCTTGCCCAGGGAGCTGGAAAGTAATGAAGGTGTTTGAGTTCACATTAACTGCTCAGGCTTTCCAGGCTCTCACTGTGGCTCTTGGAGCTGAGACAGGCCCCGACAGCACTTCAGCTGGATGAAATAAAGAGAGCAGCAACTGGAGCCCAGCCAGGATGCAGTTAGCTGAGAGAGAGAGAGAGAGCTTCCTTTTAATTTTTATAAATTTGTTCCAAGACTGTTTTATTAAGCTTGTTCCTTCTTTGCAGAACACTGGTCTAGTTTTCAAAAGACTTTCAGGCTGACTGGCAAACCCTTCCACTTGTGAGGAAATGCTGATCCCAAAATTCCTGCCTGCTCCTGTGAAGTCCAGCAGCTAGACCAAAGGCTGGGGTGCTGAGGAGGTGTGGGGGTGTCTTCTTTGAGAGGCCAGGGATCAGCTGATGCCCTGGAGACAAGCTCCAGCCAGCACATCTATGATTTGGTGGGGCACTGAGTGGGCTTTGCACAGACTCTTCTCAAATATGTAACAGCTGGGAATAAGGCAGGACCTGTAGTAAAAGCCAAGCAGGCAGAGACTGGGGGTACTACAGCAGCAGCAGCAGCAGCATTGCTGCAGAGGTTGAGATCCCTGAAATGTAAAGAAAGGAAGTTTTCCTAGAAACCTTGTTGTGTAAATAGCCTTTCTTAGGTGCTCCTGTGGCTGATGTGGACTGCAGGAACTATTTCCTGGGCACACCTGAATGCAGAGAATATCCAGGAAGTTTTGGGTCTCATCTATTGCCACAGACAGAAACTGTGGGGCTGGAGAACACCTGCAAAATCAACACAAGCCTCCCAACAGCCAGACTGAGGGAGGAAGGAAGATCCTGGAGGAATATCAGCAGCTATTCTAGAGCATGCTGCACAGAAAATAAAGTTGCTGTGATGACAAAATCAGTGGCCAGAGCGAGGATGCAAAGCAATGTTGATATCAAGGTGCTACAGTCTGAAAAAAGAAGAGTTTGAATAAAAATGTCAGAGAACCAAGTGGAGAGATATTTAAAGGAGGAGCAACAAGACATTCCTGTGTGCTGGATCCCAGCATGAAAGTGAAGCTTTGATTTTAGGCACAAAGCAAGGGAAAAGTTGTAGGGAATGAGTTGTAGGCACACACTGAAAAAATGAACCATATTTTCTTAGAGGTCTTCCCTCTTAGGCCAGGAGAAGCATTGTCAGCGTGGGACTGTGGTGCTGTTGATGGGAGCATGGATCTCTCCACACCCTCCACAATCAGGGCTCTGGAGGTTGATCCTGCAAGCTGCCCAGTGCTCCCAGTCACAGATATCACAGCCAGCAGAGCCAAGGGAAATGCATAGCAGGTCCAGGATCAGGCACAATAAAAGCAGGGATGAAGTTCCCTGGGAGCCTCACTGTGAGGCAGAGAACATTTATGTTGGTTAACAAGAGGCTGTTTAAATCTGCATTAAGATCATGGGCAAAACACCCATGGACTGTGGTAGGAGTGAGGAGACTTAAGTAAATTGTATTGATGCAACCTGAATCAATTTGTATTTGATCTGGTCAACAAGCCCAAAGCTTGTATAGGTATTTGTATTTCAGAGGGATAATGGATTATTCTGGGTTAGGTCAAATGAGGAAGGGATTGATTTCAGCTAAGATCAGGCAGGTGCTCACATTTGGGCTGCACTTGTTTGTGGAGCTGCTGCCCCTTTGTGCTTAAAGGACTGAGTGTGGGCACTGAGTTAATTCCTGCACCTCAGCTGGTGGGCTGTGACCTGGAGCTGAGGACAAACCTTGTAACAGGTGTGCAAGCTCTTTGCCTCTCAGGCTAAATCAGTGTGAACTCCTCTTAACCCAACTGAAATATCTCCTTGGAAAGAAGTTTCAAAACATCTTCTATTTTCCTGTTGCTTGATTGCATCAGCTTAAAATTCACCTTTCAATCAAACTGGTGGGAATTTGCCTGCAGTCTGCTCTTTAAGCAATATGGTTCTTGAAAATTAAACTGGCCTCAGACTGCAGAGAAATGAACAGGAGAGGAAAAAACTTTATCCTAGACAGGAATTTTAAGAGTTACTCTGATCTTCAAGTTTAAGCTAATACAGTGCCACTGATATCAAAGCAGATATTCTTTCTTTACACAGAAATAAATTTGATCAGTGGTAAGGCTGTTAATTCAGTATTATTCAACAAGATGTAAGATTTTTATAACATTACCAGTTTATTAATAGTCAGAACATGAAACTTTACATTAGTGTCAGGGATGTGGGGGAGAAGCAGAATGAAGAATGGAAAAAGATGATACTATTTGCCCAGGGCAGACAATTAAAGAGCAATCTACTTTAACAGTGTCACCTTTATATAATTTCTCCTGTCTACCATTGCCACAGTTTTCCACACCTCAGGGGAAGAGCTGGCATTCTTAGCAGAGCTCCTAAATGGGTTCTTGTTTCTGTGAGGTACTCTTATTAATAATATTTTTATTTTTATTTTTTCTTCTTCTGGGAAAACAACCAGTGAAACCACCCCCAGACTTTGCAGAACTACACAATGAAGTTAGTCCTGTTGCTGGCAGAGGGGAGCTGAGTGTTTGGACATGGCCACTGCCCTTATGCTCTTGGGCAACAGAGTGGGAGCACAGGTTTGCCAAATAAGAACTCTTACTTTGATTTTTCATACATTTTAATGTATTACATGGGTTTCCCTAAAGATACCATTAGCTTCTCTTTCCTTTTTCTGAGAGAAAAATAACTTTTAATTTTCAGGAATCTGTGCTAAGTTAATGTCTGTTACTATATTCATTTACATTTAAAAAGCCTAAGCTCCTCAGAGTTGTTTGTACAAACAAATTCCTATAAAGACATGCCTGAAATTAAATATATGCTCTTGGGAGTGCAATTTTTTCTGCCTTTCAGTGTTAGCCCCTGGTTTCTGGAATTCAACATGACTGTGCTCTCCTGCCAGCCTTGCTGAACTTTGTAAAGTGACAAAATTCCCTCATGTTTTTGACATCCTGCTACCACTTCAGTGACACTGAGTGTGTATTTCATGGACATTTTGACCTTTACTTCTCTTATAACATAAAATACAGGATCCATATTCTGGAAAATATTTAAAATAGTAATCCTTGTAACTGAGGATAAAAATTTAGGTTCAATGATTTACTTAGGGACTGAGTTTCTCCAAAGCTGTGCTCCCTTTGTGTATTTAGGATTTTATGAGCCCAGCCTGTGGCAGATGTCTGTCTGTCAGAGGCACTGCAGATCTAGGGCTGGACATAGGACAGAATTTCAGATTTGCTGTACACACAAAACAGCATCACTTAAAGTGATCATTTTAAGTGTTTCATTTAAAACACACAGAGCAAATAACTTCATGAACAATTTTAAGAAATGTGGCCTTAAAACTGCTGTTTTTCATTCCTAAACTTCATTTTGCATTTCACAGCCAGTGGACAGGAGTGAGCTTTTCAGTCCTGCACGTTGTTGGGAAGAGGATAAATGATGTCCCAAAGATTCATGTTGACACATTCCTGTTTTTAACTTCTGCTTCTCTTGTCTGCCCAACTGGACATTTTGCAAGAGTGCCCATTGCCTTGATATCTGTCAGGAGTATTCTTTAAACTTTTGACTTTGGTATTAATCTTTGGGTTAGAGACACCTCTTTGGGTAAATATAAAGCTATTTTACACAAGGAGAATGCATTGGTCCATGCCTCCTCTTTCTGATGCTTAGACAGAGGTGTCATTTATATGGGATGAGTCCATTTGGCAATTGTGAATGTTGATTTGACCATTTCTTGTTCTTTTTTTTTTTTAATTGCACAAAAATGAATTGTGTAGCATTTATTTGTCTTGAGGAAATTATTTTTAAGAATATCTATGATACTGCTCCTAGATCTAATCTGTGAAATTTAGACCTGAACTATAAGATTAAACATTTGTAAGCTCTAGATAAGAAATTCTGAGTTAATAATAAAAACACAAAGGAAAAATGCTTTTTTTAGATTACCTCCTACTGTCAATACATTTTCAAACAAGCCTTATGGCTTTGGGAATGGAAAATGATCTTTCTGTTCTCAAGTCTGCCTTAAGGCCTTACATTCAGACCTGACTGATGTGACCAAAAGTCACCACCCATTTGACTGCTCTGTGATCAGCTACAAAATTTAGAGCTGCAGAGGTCAAGTGTTTGGCTGTCTGTCTTAATTGCCATCCGTGTTGGAAGTCCTACCAACCATTCCAGAGTGGGAGCTGCAGGGGCTGGATACAAAAGCTCCCTTGGCTCCAGTCAGGGCTCAAGCCCACACAGCTGCCTGTCAGTCTCTGTGACATAAATCAATATTTTACAGTGGTTGTGGGACACCTGGCTGCCCAATCTGGGATTAGGCAGCAGCATTATTCACTTCTAACCCCTGAAGAGTCACTGGTTGGGGAGCTGAGGGTTTGAAAAAGGCCCCACATCTCCCAGGAGATTGCACAAGGAGGTGCAGAAAAGCCACAAACAGCACATGATAAACAGTTTGGGAAAGACAAACTTCTTATGGGTCACCTGAAATAGTGCAAAAAAGTGGCCAAAATATTCTATAAGGCTTTGAATATGATTTCTCAGGAGGTCTTGTGGAAAAACACAGCCAGATTCATTGTACTGATTTTTTTTTAAATGGAGGATGGGATAAAGTAAAATCCTTCAGTCTCTTCTATTGCACTAGAAAAAAGAAGGGCCTCTGAGGAGTTACTCTCTATTTTCTCTATTCCCAGTATTAATGGCCATAAGCAATTTTTGAAAGCCAGTGTTGACAGAATGGGCAGGTGCAGATTTTGAACATCACTGTTGGGAACTTTTTCCTCGAATGCTTCTCTTACAGAAAAAAGAAAATGATCAAGTGATATGAAAGTTTTCAAAATCCAATAGATATGCAAGGTAGTAGATGAAATGTAGAAGAATCTTTTCATGCTTTGAAGATCAGGAATTTCTCTTTGACAAAAGAATAAATAGTACTTTTATTTTATATTTTCTTCAAGTCGTTTCAGTATGAGATTTAGAAAAATATGCCTAGAAAAAATGATAATGTTAGAAAAGTGATGCTTGAGGTATTTAATTGTACTTCACCCCAGAATGCTCTTTTTATGTGTAGGAGATCTGAACAGAAACTCTTTCATTAAAATACTCCTGGTATCCAAAATGCAGCCTGCTGAGTAAAAAGACCCTTCTGACATGTACAGGACTTCTGAAGATCCTTTGGTAAGTAGTTTGGGTGTGTTTAGACCTTTCCTCTGAACACAGTGAGCAAATAGGGAACATTGCCAATGAGGGAAAGTGAAACACTTAAAATGAATCATGTGGAGGTACCACAGTTAGTTCTTAACCAGATATGAGGGAAGTCATCCCTCTGAAGCAGTGTTCACCAAGCGAGAGAAAAGTGGCAAAGCTTGTAATGTTTGATGGCATCACTTTAAAATGAGACTTGCCTTTTTTTTTTTTTTCATTGCCATTGAATCCTTTTTATACTCTGTCAATTAACAATATCCTTGTGGTAAAAAGGAAAATTTCGTCCAAGGAAGGAAAGAAGATGATCCTTTTCAAAAATATTTCAGGTGATTTTGACACATATGAGGGCTGGTGAAGAAACAAACTCTATTACTGCACTGATGGGTTGGACTACAACAACCCCTAGTTGGAAAAACCTGGCTTACTTTCCAGATCTCTAAGCATATTTGCCTTAGAAATACACTCTACCTTTGCTTTAACTAAACATTCATGTAGAGTGGCCAAAGAGCTGGCAAACAAAGCCACAAGACAGGACAACCTTGTCCCTTTTTCCTAGAGAGGATGTCACAGCTCAGTCACAAAATCAAGGCTAATACCAAAAAATAACTCAGTTCAACAAAAAATCCTCAGCTCTGTGTTTCTAATCCAAAACCAGTGCCCAAGGCATTGGGGGAATAAGTCCCTTCCTTGACTCTGTTTCTCTACCCCTGAACTCTCTGGCACTGGTTCCTGTTAAACTCTGTGTAGCTCAGCTGTTGTCAGCTCGTGTTTTCCAAAGAGAGATCAGAGACTGCACCTTTCTGCTCTCCCAGCTTGGTGTTTTAAGGGTAGGATAAGCTGACTCCTGCTCCTGTATGAGACCAGGCTGGGGAACATGCTAGAATTCCCCCCCCATTTTCACTGGAGTTGATAAAACCCTTGTTCTGACCGGGACAACAAAAGATCAAGCAATTTCAGGGCCTGATTTCTGCTCTCTGGCCTGCAGTGAGAGCCCTCAAGGGTTCAGCTGGCCATGATAATTTGTGCCCTTCTTCCCAACAGCTACCCCCAGACAGTGGCAAAGGTGCTTCTGAGCCCTGTGTGCATGCACTGAGTGCTTGAAATAAATGAAATTTTGTTTTCTTCAGTTTGCAGAGGAGGATTTGCCAGCAAGCAAAGCCTGGGGAAGGTTCTTCCCATTGGAGTAGGAAGTCTGATTTCTCTTAGCAAAAATGATTGGAAGTGTGCAGCTGTTTTTAACTGGGAGAAGAGAAGGAAGGATAATATTTTTTCTTTCAGAATTCAAACCAGAGTTTTGATTTTTCCTAACGGAGGAACACATTGTTTCTCTGCTGGCAACTGAGATATTCTTCACAGCAATTTAATAAAACAAAATTTGCTCGTGACTAGGACAGGGCAGCTGGGAGTGCTGCTTCTGCTTGTGAGAGCACACCCCACATAGGCTCTGCCATTCTCTTCCAAACGTGGGCACACCATGGGGGAGAGGAGGGCGTGGGCTGAGCTGCAGCTCTCACGCTGCCTCATTGTTCCTCTGAGGGGGTAAAGAAAAGGCTCAGCTGGGAGCTTGCTAAGCTCAGGAGCAATGGACTAAGTGCTTCTGCATTTAATAAAGAGCAGAAGTCAATTATAGCACCATGCAGGAGCGAGGTTAATTGGGGCAGGAGATTCAGTGGCAGGGCTTTGCCAGTTCTCCCCTTTGTTCAGCACAGTTACATCTCCAGCTGTACAAATAGTTATATATTCAATATCCTGAATGTAGGCCATGCTGTGGAAGAAAACTACCTCCAGCTCGAGGCTTAAAAGCAAACTCCCATTTGAATAATTCAGATACAAAAGACCTCCTAATTTTTATTGGGGATGTATTTTTGTTTCTTTGCATGGTTGTATAACACACAGGAATGTGAGGGAGCTCTTTGTTCTCTCCCTCTCGGGTGCTGTACATCTGCGCAATGCAGAACTACCTTGGCTCGCTGTACAGACATTAAGAAAACCAAGCTTTGTCTGCAGACTGTGTGTGAGGAGTGTTGTCTGCCAAGAACCATCAGAGTCAAGTCATGAGGGCAGAAAAGTAAAGTTTTAAGGTGGGCTATTGGTTTTTCTGACTGAATTAGTTATAACTAATTGGCAAAGAAACCAGAGCAGCACAATAAATATCCCAGGCTTATAATGATCAATACTGCAAAGTGACAAAGCAAGTCTTGAAGTTGGGAGAGGGGAGCACTCGGGTCTTTCAGCCTTGCTCCTTATAGGAAGGCACTGATATCTCTATGTCACTATGAACCTCCTTTGGAAAGATATGAATTCTTATCATTATCAACATTGCCCTGTCAGGTGCTGCAGAAACCTAGCAGAAAAAGTTGCCTGCTTTCCCAGGAAATGTTGGGTATCAGAATCAGAGGAAGCTGTCAGAGGCAGTCAGGAGATAAAGAAACACAAAGAAAAAGACTATTTTTCAACAGGAGAAATGGTGGGCTCAGCATACTGTGAATTTTTGAACCATTGACTTTCATAGCTGGTGATGAAAAAGATGATTTTTCACTGCTAGGTTACAAAATCCCATGGACTGCAGAAGGAGATAACTTGTGCTGTTAAGCACAGGTACACAGAGATGAGCAGGAGCAGAACTGCAGAAAGATCCTGAAAGCCTACTGACTTTGGTCCTTGCTCTGTTCATTGCTTATTTACTTGTGTAATGACAACTGTCGGTTTCAGAGGTCTCGGATGCAGTTAAACATCACATATTAGGCCAATGAAGAAACCCAGCTGAGACTGTGCATTTACTGGCTGTGGTGGAATGTTGTGTGAAACCAAAAGATGGTTGACATTTGTAGTGTGACTCTGAGGCTCTACCAGCCTGTGCTCCCACTGGTTGCTTACAGAAGCCAGCATTAACATGTGCACTCTAGAAGAAGCCCAGAGTGTCATTTATTGCTGCAATAAATCCATGTGGTCCGTTTGTAGCCAAGCTCATTCCCACACCTGGAAGAAGCAGCCAGGGCAGCAGCAAGGTGCCAGGCACGAAGCTTAGGGTACAGTGAGCAGACATTCATGTGCCAGACAAGAAACACATTTTGGTTGCTGGGTTGGGTTTCACATCATCTACCTGTGTCATGCTGTTGTTACTGGCCTCAGCCTCAACCACCCCCATTACAGCCACCCTGGAGACTCAGGCAGTTCTTGGTGACAAGACCTCTCAAGGTTTTATAAGTCACCTCTGAACAAGGCAAAACTGTCATTTGTCTCTATAGACTGTGAAGGAGCCTCACTAACAAGCTCCAGTGTGGGTATCAGCAATGTACATGTACATTTACATACCTGGTTTGATGATTTCCACATTAGATCTCACCTGTGGGCTCAGAAAAGCCTTGGTGAGCAGCCTGAGTGAGGAGGGCTGGCCAAAGTCCTCCATCCACAGGTGCTGGGCTCTCTCACAGAGAAAACTTGGCCTCATGGCTGGGATATTGTCTCTCCTGCTTGTTACAGTGGTGGAGATCAGGAAGGAAGAGCCATCTGAGTCTCTTGGGATGATTTTGTCATGGACAAAATTTATTTCTTGTTGTTTTTTAGTTTTTCTGTTATAGTTGTAAACTGTAATTGACTGAGGTTGAAAAAAACTGGACTTGCTGTGGGATGCTGACTTCTACAAAGAGGAGAAATGATGCCATATCCAAAGGACACAATTTGGATACTCTCCAGGATCCCAGCCAGGTCTTAAACACATCCAGGGATGGAGCACCCACAACTTCTCTGGGCAACATGTTCCAGTGCCTCACCACCCTCACAATAAAGAATTTCTTCCTAATATCTGATATAAATTTCTTCTTTTTCAGTTTCCAGACAGTGCTTAGCAGGAATGATGAAGAGTGGCATGGGGAGCCTCTGCACATCACATGTGCCCTCCACCCCTGCAGCCCTGTCTCCTCGAAGCTGTCAAGCTGAAACTTGGCTGGTTTGTGTGCTGCTCCACTGCTCTTTGCTGAAGGGTGGCCTCCTCCAACGAGCCATCACTCACTGGTAAATGATAAGGGAAGGCCGCTGAGGCTTCACTAACTGCGTTCATTACAAACGTTGTAATTGTAAAGATTTGCTATAATTCAGTTAGCTGCCCTAAAACCCTTGGCAAGCCACATTATTGAGATGGTTATTGTTACAAGATTGTTGTAAATTGGAGTCAATCATCCAGACGTGAAATTGTCTTTTTTATATCTGTGTGGTAGGGAACAGTCTTCCTCCTTTTATTTCTTTAAATTAAAATCTCCTGGTTATTGTACCTCAAGTACCTTATTGGACAATGGGATCCCTTCCCAAAAAATGCAATTAAATCTTCTCATCTCCTCAACAGAGGTGCCCTGAGTCCTTCTAATCTGACAGCTCACACTGTTTCTCCCAGCAGGTCTTCTGGTGCTGCAGGAAAACAGCTGTCAGGGCTCACACAGGTACAGCTGGCTCTCCTTTCAGTTCAGCTGTGTTGGACCAGGGCTTCTCCACCTGTGTCCTGTGGAATGGCTGCAAACCAGACAAGGGAAGACATACGTGGACATTTCCACACACGTGCCAAATGGACACATCACAGAAGAGTAATTAATAAATATTCAAAGATTCAGTTGATCTTGACTGTTTATAAATTGATGAGCAGCTGTGACAGCCCTGTGCAAGATGGCCTGTTATTTTCAGAAGAGGATTCCCAGTTTGAAGCAGTGAAGAAGCCCTGGACTAGCCCATCTGCTGAACCTCTGAAAATCTTGATTTGTGCCTGGTGTTCAGGCCTGGTGTTTGCTGCAGTCTGAGGAAATATGTGATCCTTGCTGCTGCTGCTGCTCCCACTGTGTCCTTCTATTGCTTGAATTGCCCTGACTGTCAAGCAGGGAATCCTGTGCATATTTAGGACATATCCCTCTCATGAACAAAGGCTGGAGATCACCCTGACCATTACAAATGCCACTAAAGGATGGGAGTTGCTGTGCCTCCTAAAGAGATAATAATTTTTATGCTGTGTGATATAGCCAATAGTTTGAACTTTTTCTGAGGACAGCAGCTGTGACAGGCTTTCTATGGAAGGGGTTCTTCTTACTTGACCAGAGGGGCAGATGTATAATTGGCAGGTAAAATATAGTCCAGCCCAGTTGTTGGCAGTAGGTAATTTGGTATTTATGAGTCTTCCCTGAGGTGGACTTCCAGCTCAGCCTAAGAGAAAAGCTGAGTTATGCTCTGGCTGATCTGTACTCCTCACAGGAGCAGGGGAGTGGGAAGGAAATAGGACTTTTATCAGTGGCTGCCTCTTTCATTGCATGGCTAGTTTCCTGTCCAAGCAAGAATAGATGTCTTTAGCCCTGGATTTATAAAACAACAAAAAAAAAAATTGAAAAGAAAAGAACCACTCCTTCTGTCTCGTGAATTCCTTGTCAAGTGATAACCCCTGGTGCACCTGTGGAAACTGTGGGAACAGGAACTTCACTCATTCCTTGCACAACCCTTAAAATTATTCATGTGATAAGCAAAAGTTCTTGTTGTTTTGGAGCTGAAAACACAGATCCCAGCAACTGTGAAGAAAACAGTGTGAAGAGGGTCCAAACAGAACTGTATTTTTCTTGCAGAAGCAGAGGGATGTTCTTGCTGTTTCCTGGCCTCTGTGGAAGCAAAACTGCCTCAGTCTCCTTTTATCTGTGCCTTGTGCAGGGCAACCACGAAGGCTGGGGTGGGAGAAGGGAAAATGCCAGTGCTTCTGCTGTGGGCAGGTGTGGTGTGCCATCCTTGGCTGGTAGCACTGCAGGATTCTCCTCTGCTCTTTCCAAGTAGAAGACCTCGAGGTGGAGTGGCACAAGGGAAAAATAGGCTTTGCACATTTCTCTCCTCTGTGGAGCAAAGGGAAAACATTTTAGGGGACAGAAAGCACAGATTGCCCATGAAATCTGTTTCCACACACCACCAAATAAAGCATGAGTGGCTGTGACAGACCCCAGGGACTATTTCTGGCTATTTTAATTTGTTTTATTTCTCTTTATTGTCCCTGGCTGTCACCATGAAGTGTGCTGTTCTGGGTTAGGAGCACACAACCTACCAGCCTTAATTGTTCAACTTTGACTCTTCCCTGCTCTCAGGGTCACTCAGAAAAGCTTGTTGGTGTGTGACTGTCATGAGTCCTTCATATCACTACAGCTTCCACAAGCATCCCTCAAGCCCTGCCTGCCACACCTCTCCTGTCTCACACAGAAAAAAGCAGGTGCCTTGGTGGTGGGAGCAATGAAAGACATTGAAAGGAAATTCACTGGAAAAGAAAGTATTTTCTACCTAAATAGAAAAATTGTCAAAACTTCAGGGGGAAAATACCAGATCAGGTCTATGGAAGTTACTCCTACCTAGAGCCCAGAAGCTACTTGTGGAATTTAAATCATATGATCTCACACAATAATAATTGCATTCCCCCCCCTCCCAACTTATGTATTCAGCTGAAACTAATGCTGTTATTGTATCAGTGATCAAATACCTTACGTCCAACCCACTATCTCCTCAGGGAGAAGGAAACACCAAATGCCTTGCAGAAGAATCTGGGGTAAAGTTGAAAATGAAAAGTTGCTGATTTCAAAGAGGGCAGTTAAAATGCTGGTCAAATTGAGAGCTTAATGCATTGCTGAGGTGAATATAAAGTTCTTCTTTTGTTGTGTTTTTTTTTTTTCTTCCCTTCTGAATCAAAATGTTTCAAAGGCATTTAAATAAAACTGAATTGATATAATTAGTACAAGCCCATGAGAAGTGATTGAATTACTAAGTATGGCCACTGCTATGGCTGCATAATGGAAGCTTTCAGTTTTTATTAATTCCATGTTTGAAAACCTGGATTAAACACCCAAACTAATAAGTCAAAACATTGATGTGAGATCCAAAGGACAACAGCATTGTCACTCTGTATAGCAGGGCACCAATTCAGTGCTTAATTGGTACAAGAGCTGTAATATTATGGTTCATGTTTAATTAATAAGAGTCCTAACTAGTCATGAAACTTTTAAGAGCTCTTGGTGCTGTGAAATTGTTGTAGTTTATATCCAGAGTGCTACAAAGCTTTTCCACTCTGGGACATCTCACTCTGATGGGGCAGCTTCACTGGATACAGGCAGCATATGTTTATCAGCATATAATAAAAACAAAAATTGTATTTGAAGGAGATTTACCATCCATCTTGTTAAAAAGACTGGAATTCATCTTGGGTTTTGCTTTCCTTAAGAGGAGCAGGGAAAAATGTGGCAAACCTGGGTAGTTAAAATAAATGGTCAAAATACTTGGTGATGTCAACACTGTCCTTCTTGCTGACACTGTTCCCACTGTCCTTCTTGCTGACTCCAACAAGCACTCACAGACTAATTGTCTTGAGAAAAGACCCTCCTGGCATTTTATAGATTTTCCAAGCAGAATTTTTTTATATTAAAAGAACAGTGTTCAGTTTAATGTTCCAGCCATATGCCAGAATTTATAATCCTTCCCATTTAAAGCAGTTCATCTAAATTTGATCCCAGTCTCGTGCAATAAAAAAATATAATTAAAGGTGAATGTAGAAATTATTGAACAAATATAATAAAAGGGCAATTAAAGTGTTCAGATATAAAAGTACAAGAAACTAAAGCAAGCCCTAACCTCTTAAATTATTCTTAAAGCAAATATACTTAATCACTTAGAGTCCATTCTTTTTTTTACATTTTGCCCAGACCTGCAAAATATAAAATGTTAAATCAGGGATACATTCTAGTTATTTTTTCCCTAATACCTACTAAGATTCATAGGAAGGATAACTTGCTATTAACATAGGCTTCTCTTCTTTTTTTCTTAGAATTAACATACTCGTGGTACAAGAGCACTTTGTGAAAAGAACATCTTGTTTGACATTTCTTCAAGGATTTTTTTTCCAATGAATATATCTAATCCCTTTTTGTAAGCTCATGTAAGTTTTAGCCACTCTAAATGTCCCATAAAGAAGTACTCCAGAGCTTAATTCTGTGAACTACCAGCTCTGGTTTCCTGTATGAACCTGCTATCAGCAATTTTCACTTGGTGCCCTCACTGTTCTTAGAGGAGACAGTGGCAATAATTCTCGTTTTGCTTCTTGTTCCTGTGTGTTCACAAAAAATGTTTGCAAAAGAGCCATCAAGTCAAATGGAGCACTCTGCAGGAGATAGCCCTCTGCCATAAGATTAATGGGAATAATGTTCTAGGGGAAATGCCTGATTATCTGCAGGGCTAATCCTATAGTCAGGTATTATATGGTGATCAGGAGACTTCAGAGGAGTGGGAGTTGGGCTCCTGGTTCTTGGAAAGAGTTAACTCAAACTGCAAAGACACTGAAGGGAGGAGTGAAGAGAAGGCCTCTACAACGTTAGTAAAGTTTGGAGCCATACTGATCATAAGGTAGTTTAGCAATTAATTTGACAAATTAAAATATCTGTTTTCAATATTTCACAAGCTTTAAAATACCACATCCATTATGTAGTGAGCCTTGAGAGCAGTTTTGAATTCAGGGTACATTTTCCTTTACGCCAGATTGCTGATCTGAAAAGCAGTGCCATTGGCAGGTGTGTTGTAGTGAATCTTCTGAGTCTTGTGGCTGTGATCAAAGGTGGAGTGGGCTGTCAATGGTGATTAATGAAGATACTGACCCTATTTTTTCAGTGAGCTAAAGTGAGAATTTGTTTTTAATCCTTTATAAAAACAAAACCAAGCAGAACCTAAGCCAGGCAACAAGTAAGCAGACACTTCTTTGCGTGCATGAGACACAGCAAATAGGATAAAAGCTATTTGTGGATTTAGTGGTGCTTGTACACATTCTCTAATGGCACTTGCTGCTGCTCCTAAGTTAATGCACTTGACTGGTTTGGTTCTCTGGCTTGTGGCTTTGCTTTGTAGGAACATTCAAAAGCTTGCTGAGTGAAGCTGAAGATGGGCTAGAGGTTTTGAAGCCAAATCAAACATCTCCTAAAGTCTAAAGCCTCTGCTTTTTGAGAGTTTCATTCTGCCCCATTGTACAGGTTTAATAGTTTAAAGCCCTTTGTGTGGTTTGTGACAGTCAGTGGTTACATCCAGGATGAAAACCTCTGCTGTGTCTTCATGGTGAGGGCCATGAGGAAGATTGTGCTCAGCTGCAGTGTGGTTCCAGGGACCTATGGATATTCCTGCTGCCATGATCCCTCAGAGCCAGAGCTGTGGGGCCAGTTCTGCCCTACAAGGAGAGGGGCAGGGGAGTTGTGAGGGACTGGCTGGAGGCTGCCAGGGATGGGGAGGGGTGCAGTGCTGGCCCTGCCCCAGGCTCTGAAACAGCTCCTGGTGGTCCCACCACTGATCAGTACTGGTAGTTCTGCTTTTCTGAGCTGTGCTTCAGTCAGCTCTGGGGTCAGGGGCCTTCCTGGATAACAACCTTGGATAAGCAGGAATTTTGCTCCCATCATTTGTTCAAGAAGGCACCGCTGCTGAGGGAAGAGCACGTCCCTCCTTTTGACTTTTCTCTGTAATGCCCATGTTAAAGATGTGACACAACTGCTAATTTTGGAGGAAAGCTCTGGCTAAAATCCTGGCCCCACTGAAATCAGTGGCATCATTCCCACAGACTTAAAAGGTGCTAGAGTCTTGTCCTTTATCCTTCTATTCCGAGCCTCTTCATCCTGAAGAGGATGTTTGCTCAACCAACAAATGAGACATATGTATGACCCTAAAGGGGAAAAATCCTCCCCAAAGTTAAGAAAGATTGCAGTGGCTTGGGAGTGCCTGGAGATGTGAGGGATGGGTCTCCTCTCAGGAGCAGAGCCAGCTGGCTTCCAGGCACAGGCTATTGGGGCAACTCTGTTGATAGTGTGGTGATAAATGCAGAGAAATAGGAAAGATAAATGTCCCAAAGCTGGCAATATTAGAAAATGCAATAACAAACGCAACTTTTGTCTGCCAGAAATCAAACTGACACAATTTAGGAGGAAATGTGCTGGCATCCTGTCCCTCTGCTCCCTCTCCTGACTCCCAACCTCCCGCTTTTATTTTCTTTGATTTTTCCATTTGGCTCATCTAGTTGAAATTTGAACTGACTCTGAGTTCAAGCTCCTTTCATGTTTTTGTGGGATATTTTGCATGGTAATCTGTCTGTCTGACATCACTGCAAGGTTGTGAAATCATTAAACCATGGTTTCTCCTTGTTGCCACAAGGAAAACATGTAGTATAGAGTGCCCCATTACCCCTTTAGTGGTTACAGCCCAACTCCCACTTGTGGTCTCCATGACTTGGGAAAGAATTATGCACTGGCTGAATTTTTTAGCAGATATAACAGTAAACCATATTTGGGAATCTGGGGGGAGGGAAACATAATACAAAACTAAACAGGAATAACAACTAAAAAATGCACTGTGCTTGCAAATTTTAATAAGCTCTTATTAGAGATGGACTTGAATCAAAACCTTGTTCAGCAGGAAGTATGGTGGGAGTTGGGAGTCCAGCCCCATATCACACATCATGTCAACATATCTCTCTGTAAAACATTGAAGCAAACCCAAAAAGCTCAAGATCCATCAGTTAAGAGGCCAATCAGACATGGAGACCAAAATAGTGTGATCTGCATGAAAAGAGACTCCTTTGTTTTAAAGCATGTAAAGACAAAGACAGTCAAGAAAATAAATGTATTGCAGAGGTGTTTTATTGCCTTTCCAGATGATTTCTGTGGAGTGTGTTTTATGAGCTTTGGCCACATTTTCACTTTACTGGTGAATAAAGCTCTCATTGTTCAAAGGGTGTCACCTGGTGACTCATGAATTTCTTCAAATGCTGCTTAAAAAACCCCTCATGTGAAATTGAGAGTTCTGCTCTGTATGTATCTATGGGCCTACAGAAAAATGAGCCACTTCTGAGCTTGATCAGTTACTGGACTGGGGAGTCTCAGACAATTCGAGATTGATAGACACAGGGAAGAAGTGGAAATACAGCATCATCTGTGCTCCTCATGGAAAATAAATCTCCTTGATTTTGTGTCACAAGTGCTGATTCTGTATTTCCAACTCAGGACTTCATTCTGAAAGTATGAGTTGAATTTAAAGTGAGTCTAAGTTATTTTTTAATGAATGTCTGCCTTCTCTCTCCTCGAGTCAATGCCAGTGCAGGCATACCTTGCACAAAGTTAGGAGATAGCAGGCAGGTCAAAAGGATGCTTGTCTGGCCAAACAACTGCTTTGCATGATTTCCCTAATTTTCTAGGTCCATCTGGATGAAGCAAGTCTTTCAAACCAGTCTTCTCCAGCAGCTTCACAGTGATGTGCCCAGGTTCTGTGTGTGCCTCCAGAACTGAGCTGTTAAGGGAAATGCCCTTCCCAGCCAGGTGAGTCCAGAGCTGCAGTTGGAGTTATTTTTGGAAAGTTGGTCCTATTACAGAATCCCATCAAAGCACTTTAGAAACCAGCTGTGGCTTAACTGGCATTCTTTTAATATTTCCATTTTACCATTGAACCTATATATTGGCAAAACCATTTAAACAGCCCAAACAGTCTTACCCCTCTCCAGAGGAGTGTTTGGTCATCTTGGAGATCAGATTTTGCTGTATCTAACCAAAACTGTGCCTAGTGCACCTGTGGCAGAATTATCTGAATGTCAGCTCTTGGATCTCTCTATTTTTCTTCCTCTATCTTGCTGTTTCATCATCCAGTACTGTATGGGCATTTTAGAAATACAGTACATAATCCTCTGATTAAAACTAGTTGATCCATGTCAATATCTACAAAAAGAGGCTGGTAAAGATATGTTAATAAAATGTTTTCAGCTCTTAAGGAATAGCTTTACACTCAGTATCAACAGCTGAGAAATGCACCCTGCCTGGGGAAGCAAAGAATGGACCACTTTGTGGAAATCTGAAAGCACGTGTGTAATTGAGATCTTGAGAATGGGGGTTTATACCCATTTATACATGAGATACAAGGGGACAAATTGCACTGGCTGCTATGACAGACTCTGACAAGGGAGAAGGCCTTTTACTCCCATCTCTGGGAGGCTTTTCTGCATTTCCAATTTGCATTGTACAGGTTTGCTGCTGTAGGGCTGCACTCAGGCAGATGGTTACTGCATGCCGGGAAGCACAAGAGAGGAGCTGGAAAGGAGAATTTATCCTATCCCAGAGAAAAAAATGCATCCTCTCTGGCAGCAGGGCCTGCAGGAAAACTTGGCATTGAGGATCTTTTCCCTTTTCTGCAAAACACTGAAATACTAGGAGGAAAAGGCGAGGATGTGCAATCTCACTGTAATCCCTCCTTGCCTCAGAGACAGGGAGTCAGGAGACACCTCTAAGTGGTTCCCCTGGGGGAGGGATAAGGTGGTGTGTGCACTGACCATAAAGGTCGAAATAGCTGATTAAAATGTAGCTGCAGACATTCAGGATGAACAGATACTCAGAGGTGCCCAGAAATCATAAAAGCCTTTGAAGCCATTGTGAGACTGCAGTACCTTAGGAAGTTGAGCATTATAAAAATGAGCCATGCCTTAATATTGAGAACCAAAAATATGCAAAAATGCCCTCTTCATAACCTCAATAGTGAGCAATTTTAAATGCAACATACTAAGAAAAGATTAAAATGAACACAGTACACAGTGACTTAACTTAACAATATTTAGTGAAAATATTGATGTTTTTGTCCTCAACACTGCAACTCTAATAAGGACACCAAACTATGAGCAATTTACATCCAAATCAATGCATTGACCAGACAGCGAATATCCAAATTACTTTACAACTCAGTCAGTGTATTTTTCCATGTAACCTTTCGTATTACTAGCAGCAAACAGAGTCCTAGTTACTCATGTGAATGCAACAACTAACCAGTCAATAGCTAAATATCCCTATAGGTCTGCCTATGCTCTATTACAATATGTCTGATTGATAGTCCTGCAAAGCTTCTTTAGTTTAAAAGGGCAACCTGTTACAGTTTCCCAGAATTCCCTTTTTAAGGAGTGAAAATTGAGTGTTCACTTAAAATTTAACTTTCCCCTTGTTGTGTACACTAGAGATGGCTGAAATGCAGCCTTAACCATTTTATTTCAAAGAAATTACTGGGAGCATCAGGTGGCAGTGACCTTCCATGACTGAAGATATGAGCTACATTTTTCATTAAAGTAACTCTTGGCCCCAAATGCTGGAGAGGAAACAACAGACTTCAAATCATTCTACACAGAGTACAGGGGATTACACAGTGGAAACATGGGAAAATCAAAACAAACTAACTCTTTATCCAGCTAAAATCCTGCTGCAGTTCAGCTACAGATTTCATCATTCTGCCTAGTGGGATTAAGGCACACAACAAGGGGCTCCATTCTCCAGTATTGCTGCCTTAGTCCTTTAAGGGCTGCCCAATTTCAGAGCCAGGAAGGTTCATGAAAGAGTGCAAATACCAAATGACAAATATTTTCTCTTTTTGGTGACTGGCTCTGAAGAAGCTGGACTTGGACACTTTTGCTAACGAGGTGAAGTCATCTGCTCTGGAAGTCAATGCTCTGGGAAGCTTGTAGATGAATTCCATGCTTGGCAGCGTTCCCCTTTTAAGTTCCAGTTTGTGGTTTTTTTTCACTGTCCTTAGTTAAGGATTCTGCATGACTTCATTCAACCCCAAAAGTAATTCTGCTTTTTATTTACTAGCCAAGGAAATACTGGAGCACTGCTTCAGAAAGGGATTGATGTTCATGTGCAGCAAGGGCCAGCAGCTCCCTGGAAGCAGAGAACAACAGGGGTCTCCATGCACAGGGTCTCACCAGCCAGGACCCATCATCACCCCCTGCAAGAGAGCAGAGGAGGTCATGAGATCACAGGCTCAACCAAGTTTCCAGATCACCCTGCAGGGCCATGGTGACAGGGCAGGGTTGAGGTCAAGCCAGGAGGTCAATCCACAGGTCAGACCCAGTGACTGTCAGGCAGATCTGCAAAGACAGAAGAGGGCCAAGGTCAGTGTGGAGTGTTCTTTGGGCACGGACTGGCAGTCAAAGACATATTCAAGGCTACATACTAGAGCTTTTTTGAATTGTAGATTTGAAAATATACCAGGAAACAGCCAGTACTGTTCAAAAAGCTAATGCTGTATTTCTTCAACTTTGGTGTCTCCAGCTTTCATCATGGCATTGCTTGAGAGTCCTGGGTTAAGCTTTGCTGTGCTAGTCACAATGAAAGCATGGGCCAAAGAGATGCTCTTGCCCCAGAGACCTCAGGTAGGGGCCAGTGTTTATATCTGCAGTTTTATGGGGCAGGCACAAAGCTACCAGTGCCCTGATTTCCCTGAGACACTCAGCAGTGCATGACAGTGCAAAGCAGAAAACTGCCAGAGACAGAAAATTGCACTATCTAATTTAGCTGGGACATGTACAATCTCTTCAATGAAGAGATTGAGTCTATTAGATTCATCTGTAGTTTTGCTCCAGCCATTCAATTGTAAGGGGGTTAAGCTGGAGACAAACAGTGATTCAATTTTATGACCAGACTGAAAACACAAATAAATCTGCTGCTCCTGTGTGCTGTCCTGTGTGCCCAAGTGCAGGGTGCTTTAATTGGGTGTAATAGCTCCAGGTCTGGACTTGAGTACGTGCACATCAAACACTCCTTTTAAACCACGAACAAGTGCTATTGAAATAATTATTGTATTAACATCATCATCTTTCTATATGGAAATATGGAGCATATGGCAAGCTCGACAGCTGCCTATAGCTGCCATCCAGATAACATTATTAAAACCAAAAAAAAAGAAAAGGAAAAGCCATTATATTTTTGGCATATTGGCTGAGAACACTCAGGAGGCTGAACTGGAGACTGCTGTCATATTTGTCATCCTGCTGATTGCCTAATGTGAAACACAGAAGGCCAGTGAAGTGTGAGAAAAGAGACACATTGTAGAGGACCAAAGCCTGAGCACTGGGAGTAGGAAATTACAAGCAGTGACCTACAGTAAATATGCAACAAAAGTGCAGAAACCCAGCTTCTTGCTGCCAGGGGACACGCTGTTGACTGGGAACAAAGCCTCAGATTTCTCTGAGTGATTAGAAATTTTCAGTGCTGTGGATGCCACGTCCTAAAAGTCCTGGAGGAAGAATATGGGCACTGTGGCTGCCAGCTGATTCATGGGGAGCAGCTGCAAAGAAAATGCCTCTTCCTGCCCTCCCAGATGGATGAAAACTGTCATGAAAGGGCCCCTACAAGGGAAGGTTGGACTTCAGCCTTCAAGCAGATTTGTGTAAGTCCCCAGATGGGAAAAAAACACTTCTCAAACTTCCTGAATATCCTGTTCAAAGGAAAGGCCGCTTGTTCCTCCCTGTGAGAATTTTTCAGGGTAATGTAGGGCACAGGGAAGAAAGACTTTCTGCTCCTAGACCAGGAGCTGGTGCCTGCATCTGCTGGTTTCAAATGACTGAGAGATTAGGCTTTTCTGAGTGAGAAAGTTTCCTCCTGTTCCAAAGGTGGGGAGAGGGCTGGGAAAAGGAGCCGCGAGGAGGAGCTGAAGGTGAGGAGTCACATGTGAATGAATGTCCTTGAAAAAGCAGAGCAAGTGCTTGAGCTGGATGTTTTTTTACTTATTTATTTCCATGGAGATTCTAGAATAAGGACATTCATGATTAGTTTTGCTGTTCCTTAATGTCCCTAAGAAGGGCTTTCTGACGAATGGAGGAACTACAGGGAAATACCTTTCTTGCTATGGAAACACCATGGTGATTTACATCAGCTTAAGGTGTTCTGCTTCTGCAAGTCCTTAGCAGCAATAAGATATTTTTCTGGGATTTTTTTGAGTAGGAAATGCTCCTGATACATCATATGGTGCTTCAGAAATCGCCCTCCCTTCCCAGGATTTCTGGGTAGTCTGCTGGGTATTCAATAGCAGCACACAGGTAGCTGGGACAGAGGTGGGGCAGGTGACTTCAGTTTTGAAATGTGACTGGATTCTGTGCATTCAATGCAATTTTGCAAACAAAAGTAAGAAGGTTTATGAAGGGTGGCTTAATTTCTCTTTCTCAGGTGAGCTGTGTGAGTAAGAGGAAGGAGTATGTGTGTCTGTGTGAGAGAGAACATAGTAACTGTTATGGTAAGTGACTGGTGAAAGAGATTTATTCATTGTTAATTTGCCTTTCCTCTGTTTCATTGCCCATATAACACGCAGTTTAAAAATATACACGAGCTAATTAGGAGACATTTTCTGGAAGGGAGTCACAGCTGCATGATGTGAAATTTCTGCAATCAGTGAAAAAACGTAAGGGGCTTGTTTACACAGTTCAGACATCTGACTTCAGCTACACTGCCATGAATGGCTGAACTTGTGATATTCCTTTCTTCCTTCATAGTTACATATTTCTCCCCAAACTTGTGATGCTGCCTGTAATATTAGTCATTAGGCAGCTCTTGAAGTATGGTTTGTGTACACAAAAGCTTGACCATTTTTTCTGACAGTAGCTGTTGTTTGAATAAAACATGTTGTTACACATCCTCTGCAAAATTTGTTTCTTGTCCTTAATATTTTCTCCCAGGGATATTGCCAGGGTGATTTCTAGAGCTCCTTTAGGTTTCCATAGGTTTTCACACCCTTAGATGAGGAATGATTTTTTTTCCACTGCCTCAAATCTGTCATTATTTTTGGTGCATGTTCCCTTCCTACCTTGAAATACTTAAATGATTTGAAGAATATTTTAAGGAGATCTCTAGTTGTTTACCTCTATGTAATTCATTATCAGCAATTTATCACCTTATGGTTCTTTCTTTCCACTTCTAGATGTGTATAAACCACAAATAACTAGTATTATTTTAAGTGTAAAATAAAGTCATATTACAGTGACAAATAGAACCATAGAATTATTTATGGCATGTATTCATTATTGCATTATGTATAATGTTAGTGTGTGCAATAATATAATGTACATTATGCAGTTGACTGTGTTCTGTGCAGCACATGGGACTTGCAATCTAACAAAACCAGAAAAACAACTTCAATGAACTGTATGAAAACCATACTTTCAACCTAGTTTTCCCCTTTTGATGGTTGCATTTGTGAAATTGAGATCCTGGAAAGCCACAAAGATATCTTCATCATGAAAGGTGACCTTTTTCAAGATACCACATCCTGTGTGGTTAAATGGCTCATGCATTTATTAGCACCTTTAGATTCAGAGCCTGCCCACTTGGTGCTAGCAGAGGAATATTTTGCCTTCTCTGATGTCACTGTGTGCTATAACACATTCCAGAAAATTCCAGAAAATCTGTGAAGAAAATGTATCATCGGCTTAAGACTCATGAACCTTAAATGGTTTGGAAAGCCTTTAGATAAAGTTTGAGAAGGGCAGGCTTACACCTTACAAATATTGACTAGTTAAAGGACAAGGCTTGGCAAATAAGGCTTGATATAGCCAATTGAACACTTCTTATTAAGTGTAGATTAAGTGCTGCCTTCCCACTTCAAAGGGTTTTATTTTGCACCTACTGTCTCTCTTCAAGAAGGTTCCTGTGATCCTCTGGGATACTAGGAGAGGAATTTCATTGCAGCAGGGAGATAATAATTTTTAGGCTGTCACAGAAAACTGTACTCTGATGGGACAGAGCTTAGGAACAAAGGATACAATAAACTTCCACAAACAGATCAGAAGCTGGCCTGGAAATCTGAAGGGCTAATTCTTTACTTGAATTCCCAAGTTTACAGGAAGTAATTATAGTCTGAAGATGGAGACTTCACTGAGGCTGGTGCAAAACTGAGCTCTGAAACAGATATGTTGAAGAACTGTGTGAGTTCTTAAAGCTATTTAAGAAACAGAAGGTGGATCTTAATATCCATATTTAAGGATTAATCATCTGCAGCTGGTGTGAAACATTCACAAGTGAGAATAAAAGTAAGCCTTCAGGCCTTCTGCTGAGGAGATAATCGGGTGGTTATGACACTGCAGTGACAGCCCTGAGGTTTCCTGCTCTTTAGAGCCTCTGTAGATGGCACAGCCATCCCAGCAGGACAGTCCTGTGCATGATGTGAGGCAGGTTATGCCTTTTCCAGGATATTATGTGCTACTGATCTTTCACAGATAGTTTTCACTGAGATGGTTTCCAAGATAGTAGCTCCTGTTTTTGCCTAACAAGAGAATTCAGAAAATAATTGTGCTTAGTAAACAGCACAATACAATTTAGCTGACTGTCAAAAAAGCCCCCAACAAGAACAAAGCAGCAACCAAAACTCAATGGACCAGTGACTCCACAAAATATTAATATGGGCAGGAAAATATGTGCTAGTACCACTGTGATCACAAGGAAGCACAGGTGAACAGCATCTATAAAGTTTCTCAGGTCTGGCCTAGTCACTAGATCTACTCTGAGTTACACCATCTGACTGCCTGGCCCATGATACATAACTATAGTGGTTGCTGCTAGTTCTCTGGGTGAAGCTGAAATTCAGTTCAAGGTGACCAGGGAAAGCTTGTACATGTCAGTAAAAAGAAAAAAATTGTAGTGGAAATCAATATAATTTTAGAAATAACGGAATTATTGTGCAAATATAGATATCTGCTTCATCTCCTTCCATTACCTTTGTAATTACCTGTGATGAAAGCAGCTCTGGGAATTCTGCTTTGGTTCATCTTGACTTTCTGAAAACCATGTAGTAATTTTATACCCTGCACCAGAAGTACATAGTGTGCATGGACACTTGCATCCTTCTTGGGATTATTATATGGTGTGTGTAGATGATATAAATGTATTTTGGCTTGGATGGGTGTACAGTTTGCTGGGTAAAAAACTGGGTGGATGGCCAGGTCAAAGACTGGTGGTACAGGGAGTGAAATCCAGTTAATGGCCAGTCAGCAGTGGGGTTCCCCAGGGCTCAGTACTGGGCCAGTTCTGTTTAATATCTTTATCAACAATCTGGAAAAGGGGATCAAGTCTACCCTCAGTCAGTTTGCAGATGACACCAAGTTGGGCAGGACTGTTGATCTCAGAGCAGGAAGGCTCTGCAGGGGCATCTTGATAGGCTGGATCGATGGGCTGAGGCTGATGAACATGATCCAGGTGTGCCCAGGTGGCCAAGGAGGCCAATGGCACCTGGCCTGGATCAGCAATGGTGTGGTCAGCAGGACCCCTGTGCTGGGCACTGCTGAGGCCACACCTCGAGTACTGTGCCCAGTTCTGGGCCCCTCAATTTGGGAAGGACATTGAGGGGCTGGAGCATTTCCAGAGAAGGGAACAGAGCTGGGAAGGGCCTGGGACACAAGTCTGGTGAGGAGCAGCTGAGGGAGCTGGGGGTGTTTAGCCTGGAAAAAAGGAGGCTCAAGGGTGACCTTATTGCTCTCTACAGCCACCTGAATGGAGGTTGTAGCCAGGTGAGGGTCACTCTCTTCTCCCAGATAACAAGTGATAGGACAAGAGAAAATGGCCTGAAGTTGTACCAGGGGAGGTTTATATTGGATGTTAAAAGAGGTTTTTTCACCAAGAAGGTTGTTAAAAACATTGGGACAGGCTGCCCAGGAAAGAGGTGGAGCCAGCTTCCCTGGAGCTATTTAAAATACATGTAGGTGGAGAGCTTAGGGACATGTTTAGTGGTGGACTCATCAGTGCTGGGATAATGGTTGGACTTGGTGACTTTAAAGTTCATTTCCATCCTAAATGATCCTGTAATTCTATGATTTTTACTTATGAAATTGCAACATATTCTTCATCAGAAAAGAAAAGGTGACTGCAATGCTCCTAAAATCTGCTGCTCTTTCTAAACACAGGTATGTGATTGTAAGACTCAGACCTGTCCTCACAGTGGATTCTCTGATGCCCAATAATTGCTGAGTTTATTCTGTCTCCCCTCTTGGCTCACTTGTTTCCACGAAGCTTTTGGGAACTTTGTGTCAGTGAGATCTATCCAGTTCTGTCATGAAGCAAGGGATCTAAAAGCAACTGGGGACAGAGGGAGCAGATACACAGGCAGTGAGCATGGTTGCACAAGCTTAAAAATGAGGCTGAAAATCATTTGCTGCTATAACAGTGTATGACTTCTCAACATCCCAGGGCCATGTTCTACACAGTAGAGAGATCCTAGAGAAAGGCAAGAATGAGATCCAAAAGGAGTTACAAGACCTCTCTAAAATTCTAATGAGATAAGGCAAAAATTATCTAATGCCTGGAGAGCTTCTCTCTTCCTCCCCCTTCACATCTTGTCTTTTATCTGAGGAGAAGGTTTGAGAAAAATGAGTTTTTAACAAATCAAGTTATTTGAAAAGCCAGCTAATATTGCAGGAACACAGTACATTCAGACAACATGCTCTAAAACTCAAATTAATAAATTGCCAAGTAGTAAAAGTAGAGTTTTGTTGAAAAATCCCAGTCATCTGATATGTAGGTGTACTATACTAGAATTTGATAGTTTGTTGGCTTTCCCTGCTCACAAACCATGTGTTCTAAATAGAAAAAAAAGAGAATTATTTATTCCTGGATTACTTTTGACAGTTGATCCGACAATAGAGTACTCTGACGACTTGTACCAACCACATTTTGGTGATAAAATACACTGAGTACGCTGGGGAAATACAATTTTCTGTGTTACTTGTACATGGTGCTGGTAAAAAAAACTCTGCAGAAATCTTACCCTTCAATTGCACTTGGTGTCAGGGCAGGAAAGTAGCTCACAGTGGACTTGCTAGTTTTGTTTTATGGAACATTCCCATTCCTCTTCTCTTCTTTTGGTTTCCATGGTTCCAAAGGAATACCCTCTTAGTGTATTGCACTATGGGAAGCACTTTGACCTTGTCCATGTGAACTGATGTCTTTGGTTGCTGCAGTTATAAACTCTACATGAAGCTTTTGTACCTTAGTTAGAGATGTAATATCCAGCATGGATTGGATCAAGGCTGTTAGGTTGACAAAAAGTAATTAAACTATTTTTGATAGGCATCCTGCAATTCCATTTTGGTAGTTTCAAAATGGATATCCCATTTGGCAACAGCTCATTTTTCAGCAAAATGGGACAAAGAATCATAAATATTTTGATTTGATCCTGGAGATAAGAATTACAGGTCAAAAGTGTAAGTTCTGGGGCTGATCTGCTGCTGCTGGTCTGCTTCCTAGATAAAGGTGTGATAGCCATTGGACACCATCTGTATCTGTCTTTTCAGAGAATTCTAGAATGGTTTGGGCTGGAAGGAACCTTAAAAACCATCTTGTTCCAAGCCCCTGCCATGGGCAGGGACACCTTTCACTATCCCAGGTTGCTCAGAGCCCCATCCAGCCTTGCCTTGAACACTTCCAGGGATGAGGCATCCACAGCTTCTCTGAGAAACATGTGCCAATGCTTCACAGCCTCACAGCAAAGTTTCTTCCACATACCATGTAAATTTCTCCTCTCCCAGTTAAGCCATTACTCCCTGTCCTACCATTACAGTTCCTGTTTCCTTTTATCTGATGGTGTCCTGCAGTTGTTGCTCATCTTCAACTGCACATTCAGGGAAGGACTGCTTTTCCTCACTGAAATGTCCAGGGCTCCCATGTGGTCTGGACAGACAGAGAACCACATTTTATTTCCAGAACTTAGAAGCCACATAGCGTATCTGTAAATGTCGATGTTTGTGGCTTCTTTTGCCAGATACAAATTACAGTGGGGGTGTTGTTAAAGGAGGAATGTTTAGCTCTGAGGTGACAGAGCTGTTCCAAAAATTCTGCACAGGCTGCCTGCAGATTCTGGAAGACATTGTGACACCCACTGTATTTGTTTCCATTGCCATGCTCTACTTAAATATATACAAAAGACCAGCTGGGAATGACTCTTGAAGTTCCTGAAGCAGGATTAGCAATGATTATGGTCACATAGCCTGTCCAGGAGCTGGTCCCTCTTCTCTCTTAGTTCACATCAGGTTCTCAATTTCCCATTGAATTTAACAGGCTTTCTTAGAATTTCTAGGATCTAAACTTAAAATGACATATTATTACGATAGTTCACTGACCTGCTGTGGCCCCTATGGTCTTACACAAAGAGCAGGGTGATCTCATTGCTATCTCTTTTAAAGTGACCAGCAGTCCTTGATCAGTTCTACACTTACAATATGAATATTTAGGAACAGCTAAAAAGAGACACAAAGGTATAAGCATGCAGAACAAACTGACAAAGCAGTCCCACTGCTATGTCTTTCAGTAAAGCTGAGCAGTCTGCAGATAATTCAAACCTTTACAGTGTCTCCTGCCTTTAATAAAGTGACTCCAAGGGGTCTCGATGTACTTCCCAAGTCCTGCTGGCCCCACTATTCCTGATATAAGCCAGGATGCCATTGGCTTTTTGGACACCTGAGCACACACTGGCTCTTGTTCAGCTCTTATTGACCAACACCTCCAGGTCCTTTTCCACCAGGCAGCTTTCCAGCCACTCTGCCCCACACCTGAAGCATTGCCTAAAGTTGCTGTGACCCAGGTGTAGGACCTGGCACTTGGCCTTATTGAACCTTTGGCCTTGGCCCATCAGTCCAGTCTGTCCAGATCCCTCTGCAGAACCTTCCTGAAGCAGACCAACATTCCCACCAGCTTGGTGTCATCTGCAGACTACTGAGATCTATCCCTGACCCCCTTTTCCAGATTGTTGATAAAGATATTAAACAGAACAGCCCCAGTACTGAGACCTGAGGAACCCCACTGCTAACAGGCTGCCAGCTGGATGTAACTCCATTCCACATCACTCTCTGGGCTAGGCCCCACAGCCAGATCTGTACCCAAAGAGCTCATGTTCAAGCCATGAGCAGCCACTTTCTCCAGGAGAATGCAGTGGGAAACAGTGTCAAAGGCTTTACTTAACTCCAGGGAAACAGCAGCCACAGCCTCTCCCTCATCTCCTCAGTGGGTCGTCTTGTCATGGGAGGAGCTCATGTCTGTCAAACAGGCCTTACATTAAGTACCTCTCCTTTGTCACTGTGTTACCCCCTCCTGACCCCCAATCCAGTAAAGGCTGGGGATTGTCCTGAGCCCTCCTTTCATTGCTAATGTACATATGGCAACATTTTTTATTGTCTTTTACAGCACTGGGTAAATTAACTTCCTGCCAGGCTTTGGCTTTTCTGAATTTCTCCTTGCATACTCCCTTGAAAGCCACGTAGGCCTCCTACCCCTTCTTCCAAAGGTCCTGAACTCTCTGGTTCCATGAGAGTCCCACCCAGTGTCCCAGCTGGCTGGGCAGGGTGTGGCCATGGAGCCCTGGTGCTGTGACATCAGAGGGGACCTGTCACCAGGTACCGCTCGTTGCAGTGTCACCGCCGCAGTTTCACTGGGCAGTGTCACCGCCGCAGTGTCACTGGGCAGTGTCACCTCTGTAGTATCGCTGGACGGTGTCACCTCTGTAGT
>VZRX01012195.1:0-10414 GCA_013398075.1 Notiomystis cincta
GCGGGCAGGTGGTGGTGTGTGCTGCAGAGTGCTGCCGTCGGGTGCCTAGGGCCATAGCACCCTGGGAAGAGTCTGGGTTTGTGTGTAAACACGCTGGGGAGCGGCAGGGTGTGGGCAGCCATGCCTCCTGTGGCTCATGTGTCATTGGTTCTGGTTTAATCCTGTGGTGCGTCCGTGGGTGGTTTTGGTGCTCCTGTGGTGAGCCGTCGGTGCTGTGGGGCATGGCAGGAAGGTGCTGGTGTGGGCTCGAGAGCGGTGCTGCAGGCGTGATGGGCGCCTACATCTATACTACTTTTAGAGCACTCAGTCTCGTCTGAACTCAGAAAGTAAATAGGGTCAGGCTTGGTTACCTGTTGCATGTTATAATCGCTGGTAGTAATGGGTGTTTTAGCGTTCTTTGTTTTCCCTATGGTGGCATTTCTGTGATTTCTCAGTCTCTTCCTTTTTTTTATTTTGGAGGTTTTTAAACTTTAAAGTTTTTGTCTTTTGTCTTAATAACAAGCGGTTTTTTCTCCCATTTTTGGTATTACATTTTTTTTCCTCTCAGCTTATTGGATTTGCTCTGTCATGTTGTTTTTCTACAGTTCCACTACCCAGTTTCTCTCTTGAGCGTCACTGCCTGGGAGCTGCCATTTCTTCTCTCTGTCATTTCCGGATGTAGTTTTCACAGCCGGTGTTTTATTCTGTGATGGTTTTTAGGCTGCCCTGATGCCTGTGTGCCTCTTGTTTGACATCTGCTTCACTGGCTGTGTCTTCATGCCTTGGCCTGTAGAGTCTGCTGCTGGGTCCGTGCACTAGGCGCGGAGCCCATGTGTTTCTGCGAGCGGCCGTGCCATGCTCTGGAGTGCCCACTGCAAGATCCCATCCCACGTGCTCTGTGGGACAGCCCCAGGTATTCTTTTTCTATTCCCATCCCACATCCTGCCCCTCTGGGGTCTCCAGGCACACATTGCCTGACCAAAGAGCCCCATGTCACCCTGTGGGCCACACCAGAGACACGGTCCCCTTTGCATGGAGTCTGCCTGTTGGTGTCACACAGAGTCTTACCTCACCTAGCAGTGCATCGAGCTCATCCTGGCTCAGCACAGAGTCACTGCCAAGGGCTCCATCCTCTGCCTGTGCGTGGAGAGATGTCCTGCCAGCTCCCCCACTGCCATAAGCCTGCTCACCTTTCGGTCAGGGTTGCTATCCATGTTCAGTCCCTCACCTGGTGTGGTCCCAGCTCATGCTCCCCCAGTACAGCTTCACTAATTTGTCTCCATGCGGTGTCAGCCCATCCTTCATCCTGCCTGACCCACCTCCAACTTCTTGCTCCCTACAGGCCCCGCTCTGCATCTCCCACACCATTCCTGGCCCTGCTGGTGCTGACCTTGGCTGCCGGAAGCAGTTGCTCTCCAGCTGCTGCCGTGGTGCCCAGGCTGCCCGTGTCCAGGGTGCCCATGCAGGATGTGCACAGCAGCAGCCCCCTATACCATCAGGGATGACACAGACCGTCAGGGCAGAAACCTCCAGGGAGGAACTAAGGCTGGGATGTGGGGCGTGATAGGGGGCTCACCTGGGGTCGCCACTGGGAGCAGGACGGTGTTGGGGAGTGGTAATCTGGGTGCAGCAGTGGCTGCAGACACGCCCCTCAGCTCCACCAGGCTGCGTGTCCCGCACCGCCTCCCGCATGATCTCGGGGGGTCTCTCCACAGGCAGGTCTGCCTCCAGCAGCTGGCCTGCCTCAGTCACACTCTCCACACAGGAGCCACATCGCCACGTCCCACTGCACAGTGGGAGCAGAGCAGTGAGGGAGGCAGGGGGCTCCAGCATCCCTGTGTGCCCTGGGACTCACCTGGGGACATGGGGTAGCGGGGGCACCAGGCAGGCAAGGTGGAAGGCCCTGGGGCAGCCGTCACAGCAGATGAGCTCACCACCATCACCGCATGCTGCACACTCATCCTCATTCTCCTGTCCCCAGGGGAGTGGGCGGGGGGTCACTGCCACCCCCACAGGCTGAAGCCATGGCTGTGGCAGGGTCTGTCATCCCCCTTGCCCTCTCCCCCTGCATCACCCACCCTGCACCATACATACTAATCCTTTCAGGGTGGTAAAATTGCCTGTCTCTTGGGGATCGTAACCTGGAGAACCCCCAGTATCTGAGCCCTGGGTTTCCTTTTCAAAGCCAGGGCAAATGGACGTGCCAGGGACACCCCAACAGTTCCTCCTCGGGGTGCACCAGATATCACATCCAGGGCTCACCTGGTGGGGCACAGAGTCCTGGCTGTACACAGTGGCTGCTGGCAGCTGGCCCTGGGGGTGCAGTTGGGGTTCCCTGTTCTGTTGGCGAGACAAGAAGGGGTTTGGAGAGGCACTGCTTGCACTGGGGGACACCCTCAAGCCATTGCCATGATGCCATGCAGGAACGAATCCCTGCCACAGCCTTGGCAGCTGCACGAGACGGGGGTGAAAACATATGAGAAGGGTGTCTGTACACTTTCACATGCCTTGGACTGGGCAGGGGGCTTCAGGCTGTGACTTCTGCTCCTGGCCTCTGGCTCCTCACAGGCAGCTGGGGTATATTGCTCATCCTCAGCTCTGCTGCCTGTCTTGGAGATGCCTGCAAGAGAGGCCAGTGGCAGCTCTAGCTCCCCTTCCCCCTGCCTGAGAGTGGCTCCTGAATTTGGGGACTAAACTGGGCAGGAGGTGGCTGGGCTGGGCTATACTTACTCGGATCCAGCACGTGTTTAATGAGGATGCCCTCGATGGCCCCACGGCCGATGGGCACCTCACCACCTGCCACGGCCACTGCTCTCTGCACCGAGGCAGCCACTGCCTGGAGGGCTGCGGGCAGAGGAGTGGCTCACTGGGGCGGGCAGCCCCCTGCCCACGGCTGTGGGCAAACAGAGCACACAGGCAGAAGCTGCCCTGGGGGTTTTGGCACTCACTACTGGCACAAGAGGTGCGGGGGGTATCTGTGCCCTCTGGCTTCTTCAGAGTCTTTGCTTTCACCAGTGACCCTGCAGCATTGTGAAGATGGGCGTCAGGGGGCACAGCACCCCACAACACCCTAGGGACAGCACCCTACCCTATCTCCATCCTGCTCTGGGTCTCCATACCAGGACTGGTGCTGTGCCGTGGAGTGGGCTGTGCCACCCGGGCCTTGTCCCGCTCCTCAGGGGCTTTCCTCTTGCCTTGGGGTCTGTGTGGGGCCGGTGCTGTGGGGCTCGGGGAGAGACGCCTTCCACGGCGCTGCCGCCCCAGCTCCACCTCTGCAAGAAGAATAGGGACTGGGACAGGCACCAGCACCCTGGGTGTCACCCCTCCCACTGTCAGCCCCCGGGGGTGCCAGTCCCACCTGACCCCCTCCAACCTCTGGGGAAGGCGCCGCGGAGAGGCCGGAGCCGGGAGTACCGCTCCAGATTGTAGTCCTTGAAGAGGACGGCCCAGAAGTCGCGGACGGCTGCAGCGTCGCGGCCCAGCAGCCAGGTGAGCAGCGCGTGGAAAGCGCGGTGGGAGCCCTCCCGCTCCGTCCGGCTCAGCGTCTCCTGCCGGGCACAGCACGGCCCACGGGCTGCCCTCCGGCCCTCCGGCCCCAGCCCCCACAGCATGACCGTCCTGTCCTGCTCTGCAGCCTCACCTTGAAGATGTGGTCAGGGACGACGTCGTGGTCAGCCAGGCCATGCAGCAGTGGGAAGACGTCGTCCACTGCCATGGCGATCTCGGTGCGGTGCAGCTTCAGCAGGCGCCGCAGGTCCCCGTCGCTGCCCGGCCCCGCCATGCCCGGGGATACTGCCGGAGCCCGCAGCCGCCCGCACACTCCCCTTTAATACACCCGACCTCCCGCAGCCCCACTCATCTCTGTACGAGGCTGTAACCTGAGCCCGTCCCTCCCGCGCGGCGAGGCTGGGCTTGTCCCCGCGCCCCAGTGCAGGGCTTGAGGTCAGGCACCTTCCCACCTCCGGGCGGCAGCAGCCAAGATGGGGTCGCTTGGGAAGGACACCCAACCCGCGGGGACCACGCCGGAGTGACCAGAGAGAGGGGGTCAGTGAGGTCCTGGCGAGGGGCTCTCACCTCTCTCATCTCTGTGGTCACCCAGGCATCTCCCAAAATTTCTGGACTTTCCACAGGACCTGCTTCTCTCATCCAGAAACTGGGCTGCAGGAACATGTGGGAAGTAAGGGTCCAACAGCTGGGGGTGTAGTGGTAACAAAAGAGAATTGAGTGTGGGTGCCTTTGAGTGTGTCCTCCCCTCACAAACCCCACTTTCCTTCCCAGCATCTCTAGTGGACAATGTGGTTTGTCTCAAGACAGAAGCACAGGGTACTGCAGGAGGAACTGTCTGGGTGCTCATAATGAATGCATTCCAGAGACACAGGAGCCAAGATGTGACTGATTTTGGTGCACATTGGCCTGCAAAAGGATATAAAATGCTGCTGGAGACTGGGCCAATTCAGCACCTGGTCTCCTGAGGTTGTAGGCAGCTTCTGTGGGACAGTAGGAAGCACTGACACACGAAGAAACTCCACAGAAGGTGTGTTGGGGTACACCTCAGGATGCTGAACAAGCAAACCAGAGCCATGGCAGTGCCAAGAATGTGCCTGAGCAGGTGCAGCCCACAGCTCTGCCAATACTCACTTCCCAAAACTGAGCATGTAGAGCTGCAAAATCTTGGAGCCAGGGGGAAGCTGGCTCCTTGAAAGCATCTAGCATAGAAAAGTCTGGGGGCCTGGCTGCTCTGTACCAGGTAGCCAGGAAAGAGAAAGCTTAAGAGCTCCTACCCCAACTCCCAGACATTTGGATTTCCCCAGGATCAGTTTCTAGCCTCCCTCCCTGTGGAGGTGTGTCTGGGCTGCCCTGCAGGCTCTGCCAGGATCTGTGGCTGTGCACAGCTGTCCCCAGGCGACAGGACAAGCCCTGACCTGAGCAGGACCAGAGCATGATGCAAGAGGGGACTTTGCTGGGCAGCACAAGGGATACAGGGAGGAACTTTCATTGCTAAGTCTTAAAAGACTGGAGCAGTATCTGCTGGCCCCAAAGCTTTGCCAGGAGGAAGCATCTGCTGTGCCAAGAAATTTGAGAAGAATAACAAGACAACACCTTTGGCGAGAGCAGGAAATACCCTTGCACGCGTCTGGTTAATAAATTAGCATGGTTGCCCATAGAAAGGCCCACCCTGCAGCTCCTTTAAGCATTCAGGGGGATTTTTCCTGTGGAGACAGTGGGAGCCATAGGATGGGGGTCGGGTAGGAGTCATGCTGGGTTCCTGTGCCCCACAGCAGGATTCCTGTGCCCAGCTCTGCCACGGTGGGGATGGCTCCACCACCACCTGTGCCATGCATCCCACCCAGGGGACAAAACGTGGATTTCAGGTGGCACAGGAAGTTCATCTCCCATCCTGGAGCTCTGCCCAACCCCACCACAGGCACTGAACAGAAGCACACTTGTGACACAGCCTCACAGGTCTGCTCCACTCTTCCCAGGAACCACTGTTTTCCCCAGTATCCCACCTGCAGTGCCACAGTTTGTCACTGTCATCCTGTGTTAAGCTGGCATAGCTGGTCTAGGACAAGGCTCTGGCACTTCCCTCTGCCCACCCAGCTCCCTCGTGGGGAGGCACTGCCCAACACTCCATGAACTGTATGCCCACAGTGCTGGGCTCAGACTTGTTTTAAATTCCAGCTTTGTGACTCTTTCTGTGCTGAGTCACAGACATTGTTTTCCACATCCAGCCCACTCAGTAGTGCCATGATTTGCATTTTGGGTTGGTATTTTTGTGTTCCTTCCCTTTTCTGAGAGGGCAGGAGGCAAAGCAGTGGCCATGCGAAGAGGTACATCCATGCTAGGAAATCAGGTGGGTGTTTCTGTATAATCTCACTCACAGCCAGCCTGGGGAGCTCTAAGGAACTTGTAAGAGCTGCAAAAAGGCAGCTTTTGCCTGTGGCTGGCGTGTGCCCTGCCTGGGTGCCAGGGCCCCAGACTGGGGTGCAGGGCTTTCAGGATGTCCTCTCCTTTCTACTGCTCCCCCTGCAGAAAACGGAAGAGCTCAAGGGGCGAAGGTTGACAGTGTTTCTCCCCAGACACCCAGTAAAATCAGTGACTCAGCATCCAGCAGAAGTATTTGTAGCCCCTGGGATGCACCTCAATTTCCTCCTGCAAAAGCCGTTGATGGCAAACATGCCCCTTCCAGCATTTCCGCCTTTCCCATTTCCCTTTCTTGCTGTGGGGCAAACCATTGCCGTGTCTCTCCTGGACACAACTGCCCCCCACTCATGTCAAACATCCCTGAACCACAGTCAGGAGAGAACAGGCAGCAATGGAACACCCATGCACAGGATCACACCAAGAAGGCAGGGAGTCCCCACCTTTGTCTCTGATGCCAGTCCCACCAGGCCTGAGGCACACTGAGAGCCCCCATGACACACTGCCAGCATGTGCAGAGATTTTATTCCTCTCCCCTTACCTTCAGCTGCGCCAGGCTCCAGCATCTTTGAATAAAAGGACTCCATGTGGGGCCCCTGTGCCAGATTCTCATCTCTTGCAGCTTCCCTACTGCCACCCCACACGGTCTGGACGGGAACAGCCCTGCCTGCATGCATCCCAGCTGCTCCTGCAAGGGCCTAGGAAGGAGAGCTAAAGCAGAGAACATTTACTTTAGCTTGCTTCCTCTTTCCTCCCCCTTTAGAAAGAAGAAACAAAAGCCCAGAGGTATGTTATATTAATTTATTTGGGACACACCAAAAAGGAAAGTCGACAAGTGTTAACGTACAAAAGTACAGAATCTTGGGACAAGATTTACTGTCCTGATTAAAAAGGCACCATGGTCCCAAAGAAGAGTAATCAGAATACCAGAATACATGATTTAGAAATTTTCCCCCTGTTGCAGCAGAAACAGAGCCAGGCTTTGGCTCTATCTACAGTCAAACCCAGTTAAAAAAAACCAAGTATGATTTCAATCTGATAAACTCTGCTCAGCCTGTACAGGATGTCGTGAAAAGAATCACAGCCTAGAAGTTGGTTGGATTTTTTTTTCATCTTTTTTTGAAACAGTGAAGGTGACTAATCACTAAGTAGGTAACAAGGAAGACAGCAGACTGCTGACACCTGCGGCTCAACTTTCTGTCAGACATGTCAGTTCAACTGAGACCAGCAGGCTGAGTGTGGGGCTTCTGAATGCAATGTAATTCCCTGTGGTAGACAGGAAGTCAAATTTGACAACCTTGAATTTCCTGAATCCCTGAAAATCATAAAGCACTATACAGCTGTATTCCATATCCAAGCCAACCCCAGTGGATTTGCTTTACACATGAGCATTTATGCTGTCAGCTATATCTGTAATAAAAAGGGGGTTTACAGCAGTTATTAAAAAACTTCTACTTTGGCGAGGTCCGAGCTTGGCTATATTCCCTGCTGAAACAGAGCTGCTGGTGTAGAGACCCAGTGAGAGGCTCAATCCAGCACCTCCATGCTGGAAGGCAAATAGTTTAAATGTGACATAATTTGCATGGGGAGGTCAGTGAAGCGTGTCAGAGAGAGGAGATGGAGGGAGGCTGCGAAGCCTCAGGCGGCGGAGGCTTAAGGGTGCTGCTACCAAACCTGTGAAACTACGAGTGGTGCAGAGCACGCAGTGGGCACTAAGTACTTTGGAGCGACTTACCATGAAGAGCTTGTCAGAGACACAGAGCAAGGACCTGGCACTAAGGAGCAGGGTCCCTGAGAAGGAACTCACAGCTGGACAGATCCATGCCAGGTGGCCAAGGCTGGAGCCTGCCCGGGCAGCCCGGCTGGGGCTGCCACATCCCGGGTGACCAGCAGCTGCTCTGTATTTCATTCCTCCTTTGGCGTAGGACTTCAAAGCAGTCCGAGGACTGATTCATCAAAAGTAAATGAACTGTCAAAATTATTCGTACATGCATTTATTGTTAAAGGGAGCAAAAGCCAAAGAATGAAAGAGCACGAGTTAACGTCAGTAAATGATGTGCAGGACGGAGAGGAAAGAAACAGGGAAAAGCTGAGATACTGGAGTGGGGAAACCAACATTCACACTGGAAGGTAAATTTTAAAACCAGGCAAGTTTGCACTCTTTCTACCACAGATCTTTTGTGGGCAAATAGAGACTTGGGGGTTTTCCGTTTTCAGTGTGGTCTGACAAGGTTTGGGAATCTCACCAGAGAGATCTCCAGCACTGGGTTTCACTGGAAGTTCAAGTCTCTCATCTTCAAAAACCAGTAAAGCAACTCTAACTAAAAATGTCACAGATACGTCACTGCTCAGAACGTACATGGGCAAGAGGGTCACGCTTTGTTCAAACAACCTCCGGGTGGAAAACCACCATCTCCTCCCCGGTCTGCACCACCCTGGGGGTGGAACAGCAAGCCCAGATCTGGGTGCCTGCTGCTGTGAACACCACAGCTCCACCTGGGAAGGCTTTTTCTTCCCCATGTCCTAAAAAGGCAGTATAACAGTTTATAAAATTACTCTCATTTTAAAACTAAATTATGCAATTTGCATTTCCCCCTATGTTAACTCCCTTCCCCCAAAGATAAAACATTACCACTTCATTTAGGATTCACACCCCAGATCCTAGATTAGGGATAAAACTCATCCAGTTATGGTAAGGTTTATCCTGATCAAGGAAACGTTGGTAAAATAGAAGAATCTAGAATAAAACATTCAGAATCACCAATGCTTTAACAGCCAAAGCACTCCACTGTCTCCTGCTCTCTGCCCACTCCTCAAGCAGGAGAGCAGTCCCTTTCCAAAAACAGCGTGCGTCTCCGGGGCTGGTGACATACGCTGCAAACCCACTTCCTTCCTGGCAGAAACGCCAGCTCCTTCAGGAAGAGGCCAAGCACCTTTCACCCTCACTGCAGCCAGGGCTCTTCAGCACAAAGATTTTCTGCTAGCAACAAGTCCAAGTTATTACCCTGCAGTAAATCCAAGTCCTGATTCATGCTGTCTGGCCACCGCTGGCTCAGAAATGTTGAAAGACTTCCAAACCCCACGGATACAGACACGACCTCGGAAGAATAGGCTTATATGCTAACCTTGGATCATCTGCTGCGTTTGAGCCTTGGCATCACTGGCTGCTGACGGCTCATCCTTCCAAATCCATGTGGTTTAGTCCCTGCTGCCGTTGTCATCATCCCAGCCCTCTTCCCTGGAGGCAGCATGTTCCTGAGCTCTGGCTTGAGGATCTACAACAATCACTTCCAACGGATGGTGGGATTTCAAACTTGCCTAACGTGTGCATTGCCACCTCGTACTCCAGCAGCTCTGCCCGCTCTCCGCGGCGGGCGCTAGCAGTTTTTCACCTTTTCCACAGTCTCGTAGAAGCCCGGCCTGACCCTGCGGATGCTCATCCGTATGTGCTCGCCCTCCAGGGGCAGGTCAGCGCCAGCGGCAGCTGCGGTGCAGCGGCGCTTCCGCCGGCCCCGCAGCGAGAAGGCCGGAGCGCCACCGTTCTCCTCCTCCGCGGGGTACAGCTCGTCCACGCTCGTGCCCTCGTCCGACTGCTCCTCGCCCTTGTACTTCATCTCCTTCGCCTTGCTGCTCTCCTTCTCTTCCCTGGCGAGCTTCCTGAAGTGCTCCAGACACTGTATCTTCTGCCTTCTCTCCATCATCTTCAGCTCCTGCTTCTCTGTGAAATCTTCATAGTACATTTTTCTCTCGCTCCTCTGATCTTCCAGAAACTTCCACTCGATGCTGGTCATTTTTATCCCACTGTACTCCTCCAGTTTATCCCTCATTTGTGTGTCTGTGCAAAACACGTCAAAGAGCTTCTCTGAACTCTCGTTGAATCTGTCGGCTCGCTCGGAAAAAGCCTGGTTCTGTCTCTGCTTCCTGGTCTGGTACAACCGGGTGAACTCCTCGTACATTTTGAGGATGAGTTTCTTTATGTTCTGCGTGGCGATGGTGTGCAGGTTGCAGACCAGCCAGTGCTCCTGCAGGTGCTCTGCGAGCAGCTGGGCCGCATCCTCCTTGGAGCGCTGGGCCTGGCCGGCCCTCTTGGGCTGCAGCAGGTACAGCATGTTCTGCACCACATCCTTCTTGGTGGGCAGCACCCCCTGCGCGAAGCCCGAAGACTCCACGTATTCCACAGTCCCCAGGGTCTTCCGTGCCCTCACTTCAGTATCCAGTGATTCCATCACTGCTCGGTGGTTCTGTGGTTACGACATAACCTGAAAGACGGGAGGAAAAGGAGCGCGTCAAACCGGGCAGTGTTTTCCCCGCAGCAGAAAGAAGCGGATGGAAGCCGCGCCGAGGCCAAAGGGACGCGGGGCCTTGCGGCGCTCCGCCGCTGCTGGACGGCTGCGGTAGCCAGCTCATCGCAGCCCCTGCTCCTCGGAGCGGCTCCCGGAGCCCAACGCGGCGCTTCTGCCTGCGGGATTCCCGCTCCGAGTTTTTCCCTCCGCCTTATCAAGCGCAGGGCGGC
>VZRX01012195.1:10858-22448 GCA_013398075.1 Notiomystis cincta
ACTGTGGCCGTGGGGCAGGCGGGAGGGAGCTGATTGGTGGGACTGTGGCCGTGGGGCAGGCGGGAGGGAGCTGATTGGAGGGGCCGCGGCTGTGGGGCAGGCGGGAGGGTGATGGGTGAGTGTGGTGCCCCAGGCAAGGGCAGGTGCCTGGTCCCCATGGCAGCCACAAATCTGTAACCCACGGTGCCAGGTTGGTGACGGCGGTGGGACGGTGACAGTGGCAGTGACAGCAGCGATGGGCGCAGGCACAGAGCCGGCGGACTCATTAGAGGGGTGAGGCCCTGCCCTGCTCCCTGGTGCTCCCTGTGCCCCCCAGCATCCCTGACCTGCCTCTGCCCCTACAGGAGCGTCTACCTGGACCACAATGCCACCACCCCGCTGGCCCCCGAGGTGACCCAGGCTGTGTGGGATGCCATGTGCCAGGCCTGGGGCAACCCCAGCAGCTCCCACCCCACAGGTAGGGACCAGGATGGGCCATGTTGGCCCCCCGGGCTGGGCCCCGCGGTGACGGGAGCCTGCGGGAGCTGCCAGGTCTGGGCCTGCAGGCAGGAAGGCGAAGGAGCTCATCAGCAGCGCACGGGAGAGCCTGGCCAGGATGCTGGGAGGCCACCCCGAGGACATCGTCTTCACCTCGGGGGGTACCGAGGTGGGAGCAGAGGGTCCCCCTTCCTGGGAAGCCCTGCCCGCCACCCCCTCTCCAGCAAGCATCAATGAGGAGGGTGGGGATGTTCTCCTTCTGAGCCTCCATCTTCCCTCTCCTTCCTCCCTTCAGGCGAACAACCTGGTGATCCACACTGCCTGCAGGCACTTCCATGAGAGCCAGAGTGGGACAGGGGACGGCCGGGAGACACCACACGTTGTGACTTCGAGCGTAGAGCACGACTCCATCCGCTTGCCGCTGGAGCAGCTGGGAAGGGAGGGCCTGGCAGGTGAGTGGCACAGGCACAGGTGGGGTTTCAGTGGGGGACTTGTCTCTGCTGGTGTTTTTGGAGGAGGGCAAGAACCTGCGTGCTCTGTGATGTTCCATTTTCTCCCCCTGGAGAGGGGCACCATATCCCCCTGCCCCCCGTGGTGGCCCGCATTCCCCCGGGCTGGATGTGTCACCTCCCTCCTGCTCTGTGCCTGTGCTCCCACAACCCACACACTCCTGCACTGCCCAGTGGGGCACAGGCAGCCCTGAGCTCTGTCAGCCTTCAAAGGCAGCCTCAGGGCTTGTCTCCTGGCCTGCAGAAGCCACCTTCGTGCCTGTGTCCCCACGGAGCGGGCAGGCAGAGGTGGACGATGTCCTGGCTGCCATCCGGCCAAACACCTGCCTGGTCTCCCTCATGTTGGCCAATAACGAGACCGGGGTCATCATGGTGAGTGTGGGCACTGAGGGGGACGGGGTGGAGGTACCCTCACAAAGAGGCAGCGACAGGGGGAGCAGAAGGCCCCTGGGATGCAGACCCTCATCCCTGCCAGCAGCCCGTCACGGAACTGAGCCAGCGCATCCGTGCCCTCAACCAGCGCAGAGCAGCGCAGGGTCTGCCCAGGGTCCTGCTGCACACAGATGCAGCACAGATGATTGGCAAAGGGCGTGTGGATGTGCAGGAGCTGGGCGTGGACTACCTGACCATCGTGGGACACAAGGTACAGCCCTACTGTGTGGCCCAGCTGCTGGTCACCCTGTGGGACATCTCTGCTGCGGTGCCAGGGGGACTTTGGGTGTCCCACACAGCTCGGGACCTCGTGGTGGCCAAAGTTCTCCTGCTGGGTGGTGCTCTGCAGACAGACTTTGCTCCCGTGGAAGCTGCCTGGGCTGGGGGCCAGGAGACTGAGGCTGGGAAACAGCTGTGCCTGTGCAATTGGCAGGGGCCAGCCCTGGAGAGCACTGTGATTTGGGCAGGAGGGCAGGAAGCACTGTCAGTGTCCCCAGGGTCACTGTGGCTGTCCCCGCAGTTCTATGGCCCACGGATCGGAGCGCTGTACGTCCGCAGCCCCGGCACCGCCACCCCGCTGCACCCCATGCTCTTTGGAGGGGGACAGGAAAGGAATTTCCGGCCAGGGTAAGGGGGCAGGTGTTACCTGGAGAGCTGGGCCTGTAGCTGGTGGTCAGGCCACATGGGCTGCCTTGTCTGAGCTGAGCTGGCAGCTGTGTCACCTGCCAGCCCTTGGGCGAGCAGCCCGGCACAGCCCAGGCAGGGAAATGGATCTGTGCATGGAAACTCCCTGGAGCTCAGGCTTTGCCAAGGGTGGAACTGCCTCCTTCTCAGCCACCTCAGACAGGTGTCCAGGACTCCCTGCCAGCTCTGAGGGGTCCCATGAGGGAATGTCTGTGTCTGAAGGCTGGGTTTCTGCTCTGGCAAAATGACTCACTGGTCCCTGTTCTCTTCCAGCACTGAGAACACCCCCATGATCGCTGGTCTTGGCCAGGTCAGTTGGGATGGTCAGGGCTGAGTGGTGCAGATCCAGCACAGAGACAGCCGCTTGTGCTCCCTGGTCATCAGAAGGGACAAACTCAGGGTGTGGAAGGGGGGTGAATGGGGAAAGGTGGTGGGGCTTTCGGTGCCAGTCGAAGGAGGTGCTTTGGGGCGCTTGCTGCGGGTGTGCAGGCCTGGCAGTCACACAGCTCACAGGGCACTGAGAGGGGACCCAGGGGACCTGGCACTGCAGAGGCCGTTCCAGGCTGGGCTCACATCCTGAGGACCATGCACAGAGGGAGGTGTCCAAGGGTCACTGGTGGAGCCTGTCTGTGTGTTCTCAGGCTGCAGAGTTAGTGAGCAAGAACTGGGAGGCCTATGAGGCTCATATGCGCGATGTCCGGGATTACCTGGAGGCCACGCTGGAGGTGAGCCCTTCCTGTGGCCTCAGGCTGCAGGGTGTGGGGCCTGGAGCAGGGTGGGTATGTCCCTCTGGCCCTGCCTACCCCCTCATAAGGACAGAGCTGCTTGGAAACCCAGAGAGGTTCACAGCCCTCTGATTTCTCCAGGCCTCCTTTGGGAAGCAGAAGATTCACTTCAACAGTCACTTTAAGGGCTCCAAGCGACTCTGCAACACCTGTAACTTCTCCATCCTGGGCTCAGGCCTTCAAGGTAGCTCTTACCCTACCACTGTCCCGTGATGGTTACACAGAGCCAAGCACCTGCCCCTCACAGCACCTGTGGCTGAGACTGGCATGGCTCAGGCAGGGAGGCAGGAGTAGCCCCTGGAGAGAGCCTTGGCACTGCGAGAGCTGTTCTGTTGCTTGTGCTGCAGGACGAAGGGTGCTGGCCCACTGCAAGGAGCTCCTCGCCAGTGTCGGGGCTGCCTGCCACTCTGAGAAGGGAGATCGGTGAGCAGACGGCTTTTGCAGCCCCTGGGTATCTTCCCAGAGGACAGCAGGTGGGAGGGATGGAAACAGGACAGGGAAAGGGACAGTGAGTGGCTTGGGCAGCAACACCTGGAACAAAGAGGGTACAGAGCCTTTGAGAGGGGCTGAAGGGTGGTGAAGGAGATTATTGCAGGAGACACAGTTGGAACACTCAACTGCTGCTTGGAAGGAGTTTGTCCCTCCCAGCTGTGGTGATCCAGCTGAGCCTGGAAGTACTTTTGAACTCCTGGCACTACCAGAAGAGAGCCTGCCTTGTGTCTTTGTGTGCCTGGGTCACCTGCTCCAGCCCTGCTTGGGTCTCCAGATGGCTCCTTTAGGGCATATGGAGACAAGTGGGTGCCTTTGGCCTGGTCTAGAGCAGTACCCTCTGGACAGGGCAGAGCTGCCAACCCACAGGGAGTTGGAACAGGTTCTTCTTAGAAAAGCTGGATCCCCCATAGGGCAACAAGCCCAGTGGGATTGGGTGCCCCTGGAAGACAGGCTGGGGGGCTGTGCAGGGGACAGGTTTGCCTGGAGTGCCTCCACAGATGTCCTTCCTCCTGCAGCTTGGTGAGGCTCCCTGCTGATGTGTGAGGCTTCCTTGGCCTTGGAGTCCAACCTCTTCCCCCTGGCTGTGTTCCAGGCCCTCCCCAGTGCTGCTGAGCTGTGGGATTCCCGTGGAGGTGGCGCGGAATGCGCTGCGGCTGAGCGTGGGGCGCGGCACCACACGGGCAGATGTGGACAGGGCTGTGCAGGACCTTGTGCAGGCTGTGGAGCAGCTGGAGCGGCACCAGGCCCCATAGACCCCTGAATTGCTCCCGAGACACCACTCAGGTTCTTGGGGTGGGCCCCTGGGTGTGGGCTGCCCATGCCAACTTGGGCTCAAGGGTGGAAGGGGGATTCTGGGCCGGGAACTGCTTTGCCCTAAGCTGCCAAAGGAATTTCTGGCTGGGCACAGCTTTCCCAGCACTTCTTGGCTTCACCTGCTCCCCTTTTCTTCTGTTCTTCCTACAGTGGGCAGAGCTCCTGTTGCCAGCTCCACCTGCTCCTCAAGGAAACAGTTATCAGGGCAGCTGTGACTATGCCAGCACCTGAGGGAACCCTGCACGGCCCAGGGCATCTCTGGCATCACTAACACTGGAAAACACAAGTGTCACATGGATCAGGAGCATTGCCAGCTGGGCTGGCTGATGTCAGGGAACTTGGTCTTCCTTGGGTATTCATAGGAATAAAAGTAATTGCTGCTTCTTTTCACAAGAAAAACATATTTTCTGTGGGGGGAAGCTGGACTGGTTGGAGCAATGTGAGTGATGCATTTTCCCTCAAAACACTCATGTCCCAGAACAGAGGCACAGGCAGCTGGAATGGGGGGTGCCTGCAGGGCCTGGTTGGCACAGAGCCCATGGACACAGATGCTGGCCTTTCTCTTTACAGCCACACATTAGCATGGCCAGGAATACTGTTTGGACCCATAAAACCAGGGGCTCTTGGTGAATCCAGTGTCTCACTGGAGTTTTAGGACCCCAGCACCCTGACTGACAGTCACTGATCCTGCCAGGCTGGTCACTATTACCATGCTGTCCACACCCCCAGCTCAAATGCATTCTTTTATTTCTCCATTTTTTTCCTCTCCCTTGGATAATGGTCAAAACCTCCTTTAGAAAAAATGGTTCCATAGAAGGGATTTTGGTCTGCTGCAGAACTAGATCTTAAATCTGCCACGGACCTTGCAGTTCCTGAGGACCTGTCACAGCTGTGGCACAACTAGAGATTCAGCTTTTGGAGGTCACATTCCCCCACAGGACATCTGGGATTCTTGTGTTGTTTCAGTCAGAAATTAAACCACAAAGCACAAAAAGCTTTACTGATTTCTTCTTTATATGCACAGGAAATGCAAGTTTTAGCCACAGAAATTTAGCATTGCTTCATTTAGAATATTACACCCAAAGCTTAAGAAGCATTACAGAGGAAATGACAATTTGGGTTGACCATTTTAATGGTTTTGCTGCTCATCTTCCTACCACCACAGTGCACATGAATGAGTCACTTTTGAGTCCTTCTGTATTGCTTTATCCAGAGAAGGTCAAAAAGAGCTTGGCCCACATTCCAGGGGGCCAGCCTGTGCTGGCTCTACACTGTGTGCTGCTCTTGGGCATGACAAAATGCCAGTGGTTGTGTGCAGCAGAACAAACCCACCTGGCACAGGAGCCTGGAGATACCAACATTGCTACATCAGCTGAGAAGTGAAATGGTAGAGAGAGGGCCTGGCCACTGCGCTCGGACACAGGAGTTGAAAGGAGTCACTTCCACATGGTCACAGCCAGAACTGGACATTGAAAACTGACATTCATTTGATGGACTAATCCACAATCTCCTGATAATCTTGCCTTCTTAAATCCTTCCAGGAAAGCTTATAACACACAAGGAAAAAAACACCAAAATAAGCACTGCCCCGATCAGATCACAAGTGCCTGGGAAGCTGTGCAGTACAAGGAGCTGCAGGACCATGGTGATGACCATCTCCAGGTGCTGCACTGTGCTCACCAGAGCGGGGTGGAACTTGCCCAGGGCATGGTAGACCCCAGGAAGGCTGCAGTGGAACACAGGCAGATGGCAAGGAGACAGCTCCAGGTTTCCCTGTCCAGCAGGATGGTTGGCTCTTGGAGCAGGAACATGGTGGACGCTCCCCACACTGTTCCTGTCCAGCTGAAAGTGAACAGCACTGCCCACACGCTGGTGTTGTCTTTGATGGACCTATAGACTCTCATGGAGAGGGCACTGGTCAGACCAGCCATGATGGTCATGGTACAGACAAAAGCTTCCTTCCAGGTGCTCAGCCAAGAGTTCTCCTTAACCATGTTGGGGATCATGACCAGACAAACACTGAACACACTGCCAATGACAGTGACTGTGTCTATGTAGGCCATTCCTTCATCTATGAGTAAAAAAGCCAGAAAGGCACTGAACACATTAAGGTCCCATTGCTGGGGGGCTCTATGGAGAAGGAGGTGTAGCACAGGTGATGGAGATGACATTGCAGACCCCACAGAGGAACAGCCAGAGCCTGTAGCCTTTGGAGCCAAAGGGAGGCTCATGGTGGTAGCACAGAGCAGTGAGGGACAGCACCTGCAGGACTGAGAGGACGAAAATCAGCTCCAGAGATGGCACTTTGGAACAGTCAGAAATTAATCTCGTGATCAGAGCCACACATCTGTGAGCCCTGGCAGACCCAAAAAGGACTGCCCATGTTTTCCTGGGCCGTGGTACATTTCCTTCAGGAAAGTGCTGGGATTGTCCAATCTCATCAGGTTTTGGCAGTTGTGCTGGCTTGGTGTCTCTTGTACCAAAAAAAGTATTATCTCTCTTTTTCCCATCATTCAGTAGTCTTCTCTTAGGATTATCCTCCATAAATACTCCAGTATCTTCATTAACATCCTCACATCCCTCTTCTCCTGGCTGGGGATAATGAGAGGTGTATTTCACTGTCACTGTGTTGGGATGAATTTTCACTTGCTTTTTGACTGGATGAGTTTGAGAACAAATATCCATTTCCTTAGAGAAATGCCCTGGTCTTAAGAAAAAAAAAATGAGATACGCTGTTAATTAATTGTGAGAGATTCATTAGGATGTAAGTGCTTTTAGTGTTTACAAGCTGTTTTTATCAACCATATCCAAGTACTAGTAGCCTGTTCTTGGTTTTGCTTTAATTTTCCACTGAGTTACTGCTACATACCTTTCATGGCTCGGCTATTTGCATCTCCTTAAAAATCAACCATGGCACTTCAGTCACTAATTTTTGAAAATAACATATTTTGTCATTATGTATGGTATGCATAATGAATTCTAGTATATTCTAATAAGAAAGTTTTCTTGCTAATTGTAATTATGCGTTATTGTTACTTGCTTGCCAGTGTTACAAGATTACAGGAGAAATTTGGCCGGAGGAGATGACGGAGAGTAACACCGGGAAATAGGGAGCACCCCCGGGCAAGTCAGCAGTTTGCATATGGATAACAACACATCCTTGAACACAACAGTGACAGTGTTAAACTCTTCTGTCTCCTCGTGAAGGGCCATTTCCCACTACACAAACAGTGCCCGAAATTCGGGCAGGGTGGGGCAATTGTTTAATTCAGGCAGAGGTACTCATGGAAATGACTGTTTTCACACCTTCTGTGCAGAGCCTTCCAAGTGAAGAGGCAGCAGAAGCAATGAAACCTTCCCTGCCTTCTCTTCACCCCAGCAAATAAAACCCGTGCAGATCTTACCTGTGACAGAGACATTCGATCCCAAGGCAGAGGGGGAAAACACCTCTTCATCATCTCTGTCTTGGATGGGCTGTCTAGACAGAAACAGCAGCTGCTCTCAGGTACCTGCAGGGAAGGTTACAACCATCTCGGCACAGAAAGTAAAACCCAGGGGAGTATCAAACCCCATCCACTTCAGATGGAGAGAAAGCAATCAGTGGCATCTTGTCAAAACCACTCCTCAGCCATCTCCCAGAATTACTGAGGGAACTGATCCAAAGAACAAGCGGTGGTTTGTGAGCATAAGGCTCCTACAGCTTGAAAAGAAGCCAATCCACCCTCCCGTGCCTGCTGTGCTGCCCCACGGGCTGCAGAGGAGAGGGAGCCCAAGAGGCCCCATCCTCCACACCTGGAGTTCTCCCGCGGAGCCGAGCTCTGCCAGCAGCAGCCTGGGCTCTGCGGAGGCACCGCCGGATGGTTCAGACAGTCCTTGTCCCCAGGGAAGACCGAAGCTTTTCTAGGGGTCCTGGCGGTGCAAGAGCACAGCTGCTGGACAATGGGCTGAAGGCAGGACAGCGGATTGTCAGGGAGAACAAAGGGCCAAAGGCAGTGCTGAAGTGTGGGCAATAGGTCCTCACACAAACACTAAAAATGCCATGGCCAGGTTCAGCTTTGGCATTTTCTGTGCCTGTGACAGCCAAGCACTGCCCGTGTCTCTGGCAAATTAATTTACATGAGAATAGGACAGTCTGCCTTTTCCCTGACAGGCTGAGAGTTCATTAACTCCCTGCTACACCCCAGCTGAGCTGTAGCCGACTCCCTGCTCTGCTCGTAGGGATGAGTGGGAGCGCAGACACGGGCGGGCACCAGTTCCAGCTCTGGAGGAAGCAGCAGCACCAGTTTGGACCTGCACAAGTAGCAGGGGCTGAGGACCCTCTCGAGTCCCCCCTGTCTCTCAGGAGGCCTTGCCCAGCACTGCTGTTCACGTTATTCTATTGCAGACCCAGGAGCAGAGCCCTGAATTGCAGGGGTGCCCTGCACGGTGAAGAGCATTCCAGGGTGTCCACGGGCAGCCTACTGGGCTGGGAACCTGAGAACAAGAAGCTGAACACCAGGGAGAGTAAACAGAGCTGGGTGCTAGCAGCACTTCAAACAACGCATCAAACATTTACCAACACCTGCCAGAAATCTGCCCCAGGTTCACCTGCTACCTTCACTTTTCCCTCAGTTGAATTGTTCATTTCCGAATCTTTTAACATGCAAATACAAATCGCACTGAGTGAGCCCGGGGAAGGCAGTGATTTTCACCTGCACAGCTTTTTATGCCTAGCAGTTTCATTGTGTTACAATTCACAGTTTTGCCTTCCAGCCTTAAAAAAATTAAGACTTTCTTGCTTTAAGGCACAACATACTGGGTCGTGAATAAGATAAGTGGGAAGAAGACAAAAGTGGACAACAGGAATTATTATTAGAGTGACAGTAGACCACTGGGTAAACTCATTAATTTTCTTAAGAAACAGCTGAGTAAACGCTGCAACTGTTCCTGGAAACAAAACCAAAATAGCTCATTTGTTGCCATGAGCATACAACGGTAACTTTCTGCTTCCAGTCTTTAGAGTACATTTCTTTCAAAAAAAATAGTTGCATATTCAATACAACACTTGTGAATGTGGCACTGGACTTCTGCAATGTATTCAGGGATCTCTCTGGAGGAAAACAATAGATGGTGAGCGTGTAGCTCAAAATGGCTGTTCTGCACAGAGCTGCTCCCTCAGGACTGCTCAGCTGGGAACCAGAACACCTGGGAGTCTGGAAAGTGGAAGGGCAAACACGTGTGAAAGGCAGGAGATGGAAAGTAATAAAGAACAAAATAAATAACAGGCATGCTTAACCCAAAATTTAATTTTCCCAACTAAATACTGAGTGTATGACAAATATGATGCCAACCCTTCCACAGCACATTTGTTTGTAGTCTTTGGTGACCTTGCTTTTCTTAACCAGGGAGATTTTCCATAGAGACTGAGATTAGGGCATATCCCAGATCCATTATGTGTGTCCCTGACACAAATTTAAAATAGACAGAAATCAGCACAGCCTATACAGACAACTTGCTACTTCTCTTTCTGCCCATGCCTTTTGTGGAAATGACATGAAGTTTTTATTTTTCCTTCATATCTGGAAACTTAACGTGGCTTATTTGCATTTTCTATTAAGAACACAAGTTGATTTCGAGTCCAAGGCTGAAGATGAAGCACTATGCGAAATTCTCAAGTTATGTAACAAAACAAACACTCCCAATTCAGCCTGGGACACCCATTTAATTTACCAGCTCATTGAAATCACTGGCTGCGAAGTGTGAACCCTATTTTCCCTTGGGGGAACAAATAATCACTGTAGATCCAATAAATGGCACAGATCATTGATAGAATACAAACCATGATTTCTTTTAAAAGAAAAAACCCTGAATACTCCCCTCCTTACCTCCCTCCCTGGAAATGCTGGTTAGCCAGGTAGAAATAAGTGATTACCTGCCCCCTAACTGCTGGGGGTGTGAGCATGAGCTCTCCTTCTGTGCCTGAAGGAATAAAGCCTTTGAGGTCTGGTGATTCTAACCACCAATCTTCAATAAACTCAAGGCAAAATACTCTCATCTTCTGTCAGATTGGTCACAATCAGTCAGGCTACTGAAGTGTTATTATGAAAGACTCACAGATGAGGCAGTTCCAGCCACAGACAGGGAGAGGGTGATCAGTGCTTCATACTTCAGGCAACTGCACATGCCAAGGGATCTACACACGTGTGGTGTACAAGTACCTTATCTTTTTAGCTAGATTGACATAAATCAATTTGATTAAAAATACATTTCAAGAAACTCAAGTCTTTATTAAAATTTAATGAATAGCAAAAGGTATTTAAGAAAATGAAGGAGCAATTACATAAAGAGTTTCTAGCACTTAAGCATAAGAGCAAGCATTATACACAAACTAACAAACCGGTATCTCGTGTCTCCAAATTAATTGAGTCACATCCAGCAGCACTGCCTGAAGGAAGAGCCAGTACAACCTTCACTGAATACAAACACAAATGCTACAGTAAAGCTGTCAGTATATTCCTGATAATATTTTACTACAAAAAACCGACCTCTGTTCATGCTAGCTCACTGAGACAACCTCATTTGATGGGATGTACCTTTAATTCCCCTTGCTTTCTCTATTCTCTTGCTGAATACGAGCTCTATTTGCAGCCGTTTTCATGAAAAAAAATATTTTCTAATTTCTCCATTCAAGCCTGTTGTCTTAAGTGCACTTAACACTTGCATTAAGTGATTTTGGGAGACGAGCCACTTTGCCTGCAAAATCCCCGTTCCAAACACCCTTATCTCAACAAACCCCTTCGGATCGCAATTCCAGGCACGGGGGAAAGAACAGAGAATACATTAACACTGAAATACACTCCCCTATAGCACAGGAAAACAGCTCAGTTAGATGGAAGAAAGGTTTTAAGAGGTACATTACAAAGGGGTGAAGCACGAGACGGCTCCTTCGGCTCCACGACAGGAGATGACAAGTGGAGATCAGAGATACCTCACTCTCTGCTCGGGATCCTCTCGCAGCAAACCGCGACCCCCGGCAGCCGGCGCTGCGAGCGGGCTCTGCAGGAGGGGACAGGCGCCCTCAGAGCGACCGAGCTGCGAGGAGCGCGGCACCAAGCGCGACGGCAGCGGCCCCGGCCAGAGGGCTCTCGGCAGAGGACGCGGGGAGTCTCCCTGGGAACCGCGGCAGCGGCTCCAGCAAAACCCCTCGGGCAGGAGCGGGACAAGGGCGGCGGCTGCCCGGGATCGGCCCGCGCCGCGCCCTCCGTGGCGGAGAGTGCCGGCCTGGCCGGCCCCGGACACACCAGTGCCACTGCACCCGAGGCACTGCCGCGGGCTCGGAAGGCGCCCCGGCCCACGCTGGGCCTCGGCCCTGCTCTGTCGCGACAGTCACGACCCCCCTGCCCCGCCGGTGTCCCTGTC